>JAPUUL010000950.1:0-12577 GCA_029590625.1 Lasiodiplodia mahajangana
CCCCCACGAGAAGATGCGGCAGCGACTCGTCGCGGCATGCGAGGAATAGAAGGAGAATCAGGCGGTCTGCACATATGCGGGACTTTGTCGTTGTTGTTGTCACATTATCGGGAGTTCATAAAACAGGGCATGGATGGATCCTGTCGGTGGGGGGATAGGGCTAAAGCTCAACAGGCGTTAGTAAAGGTGTTTGGTTATTGTTTCGAGCGGACTGGTATAGAGTCCTGTGGGATAACCTGGTTAAGCATTGCATACACCGCGTCTTGTGTCTTGCCGGGCGGCCGGCTGGCATTTGATTTCGTGGAGTTAGCGTTTGGTGTTTGTCTGCGCGTGAAACGCAGCGTGGGGAATGAGAATGAGAATGGGGGTGTTGCTGTTCATCATCTGTGTCTCCAAGTTGTCCACAGTGACCTGGTATTATTCTACCTAAAGCGATGCGAGCCTTGTATGACATTGTTATGAAATCAGGTATATTAATTCAGAAATTGTCTGCCTGCCTATGAACTTCAACAGTCTTTATTATAGAGTGATATTTATACTTGAGGAACACCAGGGTAGCCTGCTTTCGCCGTGAGAAATCGATACCGTATTCAACGGTTCTATCGTATTCTCGCTATGTATGAGAACAGGAAAATGAGCTCTACAGTTATAGCATTCCGACTCCTGTAGAGCAAAAAGAGTCGGCCACTGTTCAGAGCCTCTCAACCCAGAAATCGAATCAGATACGCTATGGTGAATCCAAACACTAGTTACGTCGTATGTTAGTACGGCTGTCCGTCNAAAATAAAGAGAAAGAAACCTCACGAATATGTAACCAGATTAGGTTACCTTGCTCTACCCATGCGCGTAGCCATTGGTTTGGCTGCATGACACTGTCATCTTCTTTACCAGCCATTTCTAGCTCAAGGTGCTGAGGACTGGCTGCTGCCTCTCGCGGAGAAGGAGAATCAATTTCAGATAAGTCGTCCGGAACGTCGTCTTCGGTGTCGTCCCCCAGTAAATCTAGAAGTACCGACTCATTGCGAGGCTTCCAATGCAGAATTATATCGCGAAGCGAAAGTTCTTTCTTTCCCCCGTGTCGTAGACTTGGTGGTAGTCTGGCTTTGCGATAAAAGTAGTCCAGAGAGCTCATGTAGCCCCAAATATCAAACACACCTGCAGCCCCCATAATATAGGAGCCATCGGCTGACAGCTGGAAACGTACCTTAGGATTGGCCCCGTGCCTAAGCCATAGCTCTATGATAATTTCCATCCCGTGCATATCCGCATAGTTGAATTGATAATGACTTATAATTCGCAGTACCACTGCATACCACAAGGGCCCCGTAACTTGTTCATTCCCCCATCCTAGTATGAAGACTAGACGCCCATCTACACCGTAGCCAAATGCGGTCTCCAAGATTGCTGGCTGTTTCAAAATTGAGGTGGTCATAATTACGTCGCAAAGGCTAGCTGTGTCAGTGAGGATATCGGTCTTTCGGAAAATCCAGTCAAGGAACTCGTATAAGCCAGGCTGAATGAAGTCATAAAAACGATGTGGGTTCTTATCTAACCAGAGAGTTTCTTCAAGGGAGGCCATTATCTGAAAGAGGTCTTCCCAATCGTCTAGCTTAGTCTCCCCGATTCTGTTGATGCATTCTATAACAATATTTCTTCCATCCGGCTTCAACCGCGGAATTCGTTTTCCATGAAGAAAGGAAGAAAGCGAGAAATGCGTACGTTTATCGATGGAGAGCCATTTTAAGTCGACCAAGGCCGCCCACGCCATCGCGACAGTACTTGAATGGTCCGAGATCGAAGCTGAGGCTTGAGTGAAATAAGTAAGAAGACATTCTGGGACAGACCTGTGCATGAACCGGAGTTCCTTGCGATAATCCAGGTCGATAAGTCCCTTGCACCGCGTCAGTACTATCTTGCCAATAGCCTCGAGGATTTCTTCGTTGGTCATATTGCCTTGGAGCCATGCCTCCCTGCCGAAATTAAACTCGTTCATAGCAAGGTCTCCTTGCATGGGCACTTTTTTATCGGTGGCTTGTAGAACCAAGAAGGCACTTAAGACCGAGAGGTTAATTTTCTTGGGGTATCCCGATCCGATGGCGCGATCAATGCGTCGTTCAGGCGATAACAATGTCCCCGTTACTCTGAGCATTGCTGAAAGGAGTACTTCGACACCACGCCGAGAAGCTGTGCTAATACTGCTCATAATTTGCTTTAGCAGATCGTCTAAGTCGCGGGGCTTTTCAGACACAATTTCTTGGAGGCGTTCAATAGGAACGTTTTCATCCAGCCCAGCTTCTATGTCTTTGACTACAAGCGCTACCCAGAGGAAGACCCCTTCAGCAGACTGCCTGATGCTGTGGATAAGGTCTCGACACTCTTGGGGACTCTTTAGCTGGTACTCCCGAAACTTAGAGTGCTGTGCGAATGAATTCTCAATAAAGAGTTCAATGTCCCCTCTTGTCAATTCCTGAACCGTAAAGCGCCTACTCTCGTCAAGCATGTCCATGAAGGGTTCTTCGATCCGACTTGACACGCAAATCTTGATGCTCCCATTCGAGTCTTTCGTCCACTGGCAAAGCTTTTCGACAAGCTTCCTATGCGACTGATTAATTTGGGTATTGTCGAACTCGTCCAAACCGTCAATGAAAAAACAAATTCGAATTCTTTGGAGGTTCTGGTTGCGGGTTGAGGCCTTGGAAACTTCAACTAGCCGAGAAAATGCTGTCATAATTTCATTGGAGTCTAATCCGGCAAAATTAAGCCAAGGAGAGTTGAATCCGGTACTAGAGTGTTTCTGAAGGTCATTGACAAGTCTGTCTCGGGTCTCTCTAGAGAAAATTTCCCTAGAAAGCTTCGGGGCTGTGTAAAGGATCTGGTAAAGAAGTCCTCGGATCAGACCTCTCATACTTTTTTGCTCCTGAGTCCCATGGCGCCAGAAGAAGAAAAATGCCATAAGAAGCTCATCTCCATGGGACCATTTCGCCAATAAGTCTTTCGTGATAGGGTTGCGATATATGTATTTCATGAGGGTTGACTTGCCGGATCCCGGTTTACCGCATATGTGGAAGATTCCGTCCTTTGATTCGAGCCATTGGGGAAAAGTCATCTTTAGTCGAGGATGGCTCCTAAGTACAGCCTCTGGGTCGGTAAATATCCATTCGAAGGTTCCCTGTTCTGGGGTTACTACCCCCTCAAGGCGGCTCCCAAGGTCCCCAAAATAAAGCAATTGAAGAATAACCCGATCTGCCACCTCTTGTCTAATTTCTTCTAGGGCAGCAGTTGCGCCATTCCCTGTCAAATTGCCTCTATCTCCCAATGTACGAAGCTGGGCATCGACGTCGTCTAGAGTTGTCTGGATTTCGCAGTTTGTCTGGGTGACAGCTTCCAACCCTTTCAAGACATTATTAATTTTGGCACTAATCAACTTCGGATTAGCATTCATTCACCTTCTAAAGCCAATCTTGGTCAGAAAGGATGCGGGAAAGGCGAGACAAACTGGGTACTCGTGGCGATCCAACGAAATAGCTCATCCCGTGATGACACGATATCAGTCTGAAGCTGTTCAATCTCTCCCTTCTTACAAAATACCTTGACACATGCATTGGTAGCTGAAAAGAAACCAAATCTCTGACTGGATCTACATCCATCCAAGACTGTTTGTAGCTTTTTACACTTCGATACCAAAGTCTCCGACGTTTCCTTCATTTTTTGGTCGGCGGTTGCGTCGGAGAGCCGGGACTGACGGTCCTCGAGATCCTCGACGATAAGTTTAAGGCCGTCTGCCTCACGATCGAGGGTTTCATTGGTGTTGCTGAGGCCATCCACCGATTTGGATACCTCCACTATAGTGACTACCCCTTTGATGGCCTTGCTGACGAGATCGATTATGTTGCATGCGAGGGAAAGCGCACTCATAGGATCCATTATTATGGAAAATGCCGAGATACAAGATTATCCGTGTGAAAAATATGAAGTAGCGTCAGGCAGACACCGAACTCCGGGCTGTCACGATTCCCCTCACTTAAGTACGCATCAGCTGAAAATGCAAAGCCTCCGTGGCTTACAGATACTTGCAGTATCTCCCATATCTATAATACTACGTTGCATCCGTTCGGATACCCGGAAGATTAAATCCCCTGTTAGGTACGCCGATTCGAACGCCACGCGGCGAGCCCCTCGCCAGCGTAATGGAATGTCAAGTATCAAAGAGGGAAAGTCTTATGAAGTACCACCATTCTAGGCTACATTACGCCACGCGATGAGGTAGAACTGTCACAAGGCACGCAAGCAAATAGGCTATTCCTATATATTGTTCGATAGGCACCTAAGAGGGTGGTTTAGGAGACTTTCGCGCAACAATAAGATTCTTTCTGCTGTCAAAGGTTTTACTCCACGGAATGAATAGATTAGCTCCAACTAGGAAGAAGGTTAGTATCATAGGGCTCAATAGAATAACAATTGACCTAGGGACCCAGGGTCCCGTTATTTAACTCAAGCCTCGGAATATAACCATCCCAGGTGCCTGGCTACTTATCACCTGACATCCCCGTACTCCGAAAAGAGGTCTCTGACAGAAAGGAAATATCGGATAGCAAATAGTCCGCTAATATCCTTTTTCGTTAACTCTAGTTCCCATTCCGTTCAATACCCCCTCTAGCAACTGAATAAATTGTGACCGGGACAGGGATGGGAATTTATATAACCCTAAGTAAATCGTTCCCTAAGCTAAGACCACCAAGAACATCAACATATCATTAGTTGCATATATATCAACTAGATATTTCGCCCCCACCACATCCTACACTTAAATAAGATAGATAGGCTCTGGGAGCACCATGAGACGTGCGGACAGGAATCATCTATTCGTTAGTACTACGGAGGTATCTAGCCGCGAGAGCTTGTCAAAGGTATATTACGTATGTATTTCGCTCCCAATCCAGCAAATCAAGATAGCCGACCGCCCTCGTTCATCCCGTTCGTATAGTACTCATCCAAGATAAAGGCTAATCCTTACTTTCTTTTCGTCGTTATCTCATCAAGATCGGTTAGCTAGGAGGATATTATGCCGTTTCACGCTCGAAATCTCCTGTTTTGGGTACTAGCAATGTTCGTGGACCGTCCATCCCTCCCGGAAGGTTGTGCCCGAAACAACTCCTAACCGCTTGGAACGCAAGTGAAATCAGTGCAAGCCGCCGTGGAAATGAAGTAGTATCGAGTTGCCTGAGGCAACTGAGGTGTCCCGGGCTATGTTACATAACGAAGAGCAGATTGGTGTCTAGTCGAATGAGTCAACATGTTACGAGTCTTGTGTACCTGGGGTCCGGGTCCTTACTAAGTGGGTGACTACAAGAGAGTTGAGGCTTCTGGGTATATCGTGTAGCCAGCTCGTCACGAATGCTATTAAGGAGCTGTACGTAGCTCTGCTGGGGCCTTTTCTTAAGGGCAGTGATAAAAGCCCACGACATGGCACCTGTGGCCTGAGATGCAATAGTAGCATCCGCCCTAGAATCCGTTAGCATCGCCTATATGTGAGAATAGGAGTGTAATACAAGATAGAAAAACAGAAAAAAAAGGAAAAAAGGGAGGATATGGCAACGAAAAGCCATAGAGCGAACGCAACACGTCGCCCTAGATACAAAATCGCGGCCTGTATGGCTGCGATTTTATATCTAAGGCGTAAAAATAATGATATTTACATGTCCTCATAACCCGAATAAAACATATTTCCTTCCCTTGATTCCTCATAAGGTATATCCCAAGCGGGTAAGCCATATATAGGAGGTTGAGATGACCAGGGCATAGTATCTAATAACGAAGAATGAGGGAGTCCAGGAAATGGGTATACGAACGAGGTTTGATCATCTTTACTGCCAGAAAGCATGATAACGTCGGCAGCCGATGTTTTGGTGGCCATGGCTCGGTTATGAGCATCTTCGCCACCAGTAGCCTTTTTGAAAAAGCCCATAATGTTGTTGGCTACTCCGCCAAGATCGCCCTGGCTGTAGGAAGATATAACCCCAAGCAGACCTTGACCAGCTTCCTTGGCCAGATTGGGCTCCTTGAGGATACCTTGGGTCGAGTATATGTAAGGCAGGTCCAAGGCGGTGCCAGAGTGGCACGAATCAAAAATAGCTGTCAGTCGTACACCAGCTTGCAGTGGGCGGACCATAATTCTATGCATCTCATCGTCGGTAATATGGCCAACTTGACGAAAATCTACGGGATAAATGACTTCATCGTAGCCATCCTCTTCATCACCATCTAGATCCTTTGTTTGTCCACCGTGACCTAGAAACACGTCAGTAACGGATATGGCTGTGGGATGACGCGTCTGGACAAACCTGAATAGTGGAAAAAAAGCGAATCGTTGGGCCGCGCATCCTTAACTAACCAATGCATTGCCCGGAGGAGATTCTGTTTCGTAGGCTGGCTCATAGGATTCTGCTGATCGTCGGTCAAGATAACCATATCTTCTCGTTTATAACCAAAGTGCTCGGTGAGATAGCTCGACATGTTCCGCACGTCATTGATGCATCCTCGGAGTTGACCGCGCTGACCAAAGTAGTTTATACCAACAAGAAGTGCTTTTCTCCGGCCGCTGCAGTTGCTGTACCGGAAAGCATAGCCTTGAGGCGCGCCATGTCCAAAGTGTTGAGGGCCGGATGGAGGAGGAGGAGGCGCGCTATAATTGCCGTGGTTGAATGAGTTGGAGTTCGCCGTCGGCATCGCTGAATGGGGTGTTCGTTAGTCTATGACCTCATGGTGTATTTTTCTGCGACACAGGAATGCTCTTTGTCTTACGTGGTCGACCAAATTGATTCGGAGTATTGTTGTAACCGCCATGTTGCTGGGGTGTTCCCTGTCATAGGTATTAATGGGAGTCCATTCACAAGGACGCAGGAAACGGCACGCACCTGATTGTAGTAGGGCTGCTGAGGGGGCTGTTGAGGAGGTTGATTGTAGCCGTACTGCTGAGGAGGCGGTGGCTGTTGAGGGTAGCTGCCGTATCCTTGAGGTGGCCTGGCGGGACGGCATGTTAGTAATGATATTATATCGGCATGAAGGCGCGCATGGCCGAGGAAGAATCGTACGGCTGGTAATAATTCCCGGGATGTTGCGGCTGCTGTTGCTGCTGGGGCGGAGCGTATCCTCCAGGATAGTTGTAGTAGGACATGTCCAAATGCGTAGCTAGGGATAGCGTAGATGCTTTAGGTTTGTATTGTGTTGCGTTGTGTTATGTCGTGCCGTGCCGCGTCGTTGTCTGCTGGCGGATGTCGAGGTTAAGGTCTCGCATGCGCAAGAGGACGGATGGCTGATGGGGGTTTCGGCGTGTCGGCGTTGTTGTCGTCGAAAAGGATTCGTATTGAGTTCGAGATTGAGGTCGACTTCTACCTCAGCCGCGGACTCACTTGGTGGTCTAGACTGGGAAAGGCTGCGAGGATAGGGCGATATATATCTCTGTCGATGCAAAGCCCGGTGGGGAGGGCGATAAGAATGACATGCAACGATGCTATCTATAAGCGATAAGAATGATGATCAGTGTTTGTCCTCGGAGGCCCTGTGAGACAGTGATGTTGAGAAGAAAGGTTCGAGAGGCTAGACCCGACTCCGTCAAGCCCTGGCAGCTAAGTCGGTATGTGGATGATGTGGATGGTGTACACTGTACGTCTGCAGAGTCGAGAGAGGAGGGGGGCAGAGGCTTGGGGGTTTGCTGTTACTAGGTACAAGTACTGTACTTGGTGTAAGCGCCAGACCGCTTAGCAGACCGCTGTACCTGACAGTACCAGACAACCTAACATCACAGATAGACGATAAGCGTCCATCGCCGACCTACCTCACCAAAAGGTACCCGCAGCGAATTCACAATCCTAGGCTTTGCACTCTGCGCTCTGCAAGGGGACGGAGGAATTGCTGAAAGAGACTCTCGCTACTGAGGCTGTGCGAATAGCTTAGAGGAGAGCCCGAGGTTGCAGGGTAAGATAGGTATGACCTCAAAGTAGGTAGGTACACGACGGAGCGGAAAAGTAGGTATGGGATCGGAGTCGTCGTTCGTAGGGTTCGAAAGCGGGACTACCTACATGGCTAGGATGGCTAGTGAGTAGGTACCTGGGTACCGAGCTGTCAGTGATGATGACGATACCACCTGGGTAAGAAGAGGCTTGAAAAAAGGTCAGTGCTCATGGCTGCCGAGATAAGTGGGCCACGATGCTACCTACCAACAACCACCTGCCTACGTCTAAACTACATGTCTACACACATCTTCACCTACTTATTATCTATGAGTAAGTACATACATATATGCCTAATATGATTGGAATAGTTGTAGTTTAACTTCTAATTTCAATGGTATTTCTTACTACTTACCTACCTACAACATGCATACCTAGTGTAAAATACTGTACTCTCGGCACTAGACTTCATGTGGCCATGCAACTACTATAGCGTATGCACTGTTGAAACGAAACCGTCCTCTACAAACGTCAGCCGGTCCTAATTCCCCACTGGTAGTACGATATTGTACTTACTCCATCGTTACGTTGGCACAATTCAACTTCACACGTCCTTCATGTTACCAGGCCATCAGTGTCGAAATGGAGTATGCACGTACTTACCCGACGACCCATCAATCACCCCATTGACTACGTACATAACTTGGCTGTGATGGATTTGTAGGTATGAATGTCCTACGAATCATACTTTCCGCGCCGTGCAATCAATCAATCAGTCAATCTATCCACTAGGTAATCTTCTTTCGAGAATATTACAATTATCAAATAGCCAATCACATGTGGTACTGCACCCATGTCGATGTTGACTCCAAACCCGACAAGGCTAGCTAACCAGCATTGCGAGATAGGCCAGTAGGGACTTTTTGGTCATGGTCCATGGCCCATGGCGTGCGGTGCCGTGTGCGAACTACCTACATAGCCCTGCCAGGTAGGCAAGGTTACCGTATCATTGTTTTGCTTTTATTTTCATTACCCCGTCTCAACCTCGGCGATGTCAATTTCTTTTTAGGCGTCTATTCCAGCGAATAAACCGACTCCTCACCTCACATACCCTGCGTACCTAAGGCATCGCCTCGGCTATCAAGTTGGTATGTATGCACGTAGACCCCTTCGCCCATTACTACCTATGTCGGGCTATGTATGAGTTAATACCCAAGCCGTATGTTTGTATGTAAGTTGTTTTTGAAGGTGTATCCATGTACGTACTACCTACGTATGTATGCATGTAATGCAATGCAGTGCAGTGCATGCGATGTAGGTATGAACCGACAAGGGAAAAAAAAGACATTCTAGAAAAAAAAAAACTCTCTGGCCGGCAACCCCGTGTAAGTCGATGATGCAAGCAGCAGTTGAATTACCGACCGACATTCAGGGACGTTGCTGTCGTCGGGCGTCACTCCGTTTCGGGCACGTCATGTAACCCCCAGAAACAAAGATTTCATCGACACGTTGTCGTGCAGCAGCCGCGGACCATCTGTCTGGATGGGAATAACAATTTCCCATCTGCAGCCCGGTTGAAAGAGGAAATCGACCGGGACACCCGTGAGAAATGGCGCACCTGAATATATTCTCCTTGGCCAATGAAAGCGTCCGTTTCCGGGATATCCATGTCAGTTTCACCCCAATTTGTATTAGTGCAATATAGATCCATGCAACTGCTGAGATTTTCCTGCATTATTGACATAATCCATGCACCTTCTCTCGGTTCACGGCTTGTTGGTGGAGCGGGGCGTCGTCCGATATTCTTTNTTTTTTTTTTTCTGACCCAACTTACATACATCCACCCATATAGACCTATTTTCAAACCCATCTACTGGCGGCGACAGACGGCATCTACCTAACCTACCTTGCCTTACAGACGTCACCGCTTCAGACTTGCAATGCATAACCTCGCCTTCTTAGGTAAGGTAAATCATACACACACGCAGATGCGGCTATTTTACCGCTCGCTTGCTTTCTTTAGCCTACCGATCTGTGGCGGTGATACACACGCACTGCAGTAGATTGGTGGTGGGCGCAAAGGGGACCCCGAGAACTATGTAAGTAGGTAACTATCGCTTATCGCAGACTCGTCTCTCCATAGATGGCCGTCACCGAAAATTTGCAAGTGCTTCTAATCTTGCAGGGTTTGACGAAGATGGAGGACTTGGATCGACATGATCGCGTTGTAATCGTTCATCTAATTCGCATAGACGACGCAAGTGAGGGAGCTCAAATCCCCATCTTTCGTCAATCTTCTAACTACCTAACCTAGTGTTATAGTCTATCGTCGACCTATAGTCTATAGTAATCTTGGGGTCCTGCGAAGGGCTTAGTGTTCCCGAGGAAATTCATCTTTCAAATCCGAGGTGGGGATCGATCTTCGCAAACTAAACTCCCTTGGACTCGGTTGCACCGTCCCCGGGTACAAGACGCCACAGCCGAATCCCAGAGATTTGGGAGACCCAGAACAGAACCCAGAAGGACCACACATATGTCAACACTACTGACACTAGGTAGGTATATGCCCGGGCAAGTATACCCAGACACTAAGTACTATCTACGCTACAGCATAATACAGCCCAGATACCTAGTATACATACATACATACTGTAACTGTGATATGACATAGCCGCCACGGGCTCGCATTAGATAGGATGCTACTCCTTCGGGCTGGAGACCCGGGGACGAAGCCACGAGTTCTGCACGCGGCTGGATGGTAATAGCACTCGAGTTATACACTAGGTAGTTCCCCCGAGGTGTAGGCTGTAGGCGTGTGTGTGTGTGTAGGCGTGCGGCGCCATCCACCCCTGATTCCCCGTCCGGATATCCAGCCACCATGTCTCCTTCACCTGCACGACCGGCCAGGGCTGGTCCTCGTCCTGCTCGATTGCATAAACANCCCGATCAAACTCTGCATTGCATATCATGTCACATCCGACCTCCACAACAGTAGCCAACGAGAGCAGTCAGGGCCGTTCAGCTCGTCAGCTCGTCAGATGGGGCTATAGCCTCCGACATATAGGGCTAGCTCAGCACCAGCTTGGCAGGAGATTGGCAGCCTCACCGTCTGTTTTGCATACGCTCAATGATGTATTGACGCACAAGGTGCAGTTTGTGCGGTACGGAATGTAGACACTACGCCACGATATCTCCCGCATCTCCGCCGCTGGACCTCGGCGCATAGAGGCTCTCCAAACAACCCACCAACCACTCCATTGACGGCACCGTACGACACACGGCCAGGAGAGGCCACCCTTTGTAGCCGGCCTCCGGTAATGTACACAGCGACGTTGTCGTCGGACGCCGAAGACACCGTCCCAGGCGCTTAGCTTAGTCTACTCTGGAGCATGGCCTCCACGTTGACGCGGAGCTAACACACGCTGCAAGATGGGTTTCATGCATTTCCGGCGCCTAACGTTACGCTCACCTAGGTTCCTGAGGCGATTATCTAACCGAAACAGCTGACACGTTACGCTCACTAGTTAAGGCGCTGCTCTTACTCGCTCCACCGTCTAAGTATCGAGAGGCAGCCAAAAGATACTCTAGCTACCTCAACGGACTAGCGACCTTGACGGATTGCCCCTAATGAGGATCGGCAAGCTTCCCGCATCCCTTGCCGAGACATGGAGAACCTACAATGTGAGACATACTTGCATTTACATATACGTATATGCATGGTAAATAAACTGACTTAAAGCCACCTCAATTGATGAGATCATTCAGGGTAGGTCACACTCTCTACGTTAGCATAACGATCTCATTGCTTTTTCCTCATCCTATTATCGCCTTGTCTCAGACTACCCGACCAATATGGTGTCTTGAATACTCTACAATGCCTATACGAGCCGTGGAAAACACGAGAATAATCGTATACATATGGCCTTTAGAGATTCTGACTAAAATGAGTTCTTTAAAACGCGTACGCGGATCCTAGCTTAGTGTCTCTACCAGTACTATACCATACCCTCTAAATAACATAATAAGACCCGAAGCCAGAACAAATCAATAGACCATTCGGCCGAGGGAGAGGGGAGAATGAAATAAATATATAAGAGCAAAACAGGATCCTTGTAGAGAAGAATTGTCTTAAAGCCTTGAGCTGGCTATAGCATGGTAGTACCTAGTTAGTATCAAAATTACTGCTCTCGAGCTTATCTAGAGTACGCACATACATACTCAACAGAATATTTCCCATCCCTGCGCATTTAAAGTCGCTTACCTCCTCGTCCCATCCCGTGACCTAAGGAATTGCGCCACATATATAAGTGTTTAAGAGTCTAGGCCACTATATCACTCAAAGCATACATCAGTAAGCTTATACGAAAATTTAAGGTTCCCAGATACTGAAGACAGGTAGTTGAGCAGGTAAGATCATACTTCAAAAAAATACCCACTATCTATCTACTTACCTACCTCGTAGCTGCCAAGTTATATATCCTATACCATTCAACCATTTACGTCCTCTTCCTTTCTATATCCGCTAAATTTTCCAAACTCGTTACGGTGCAGTATCAAACCAACCAACCAACCGGCCGGTCAGTTAGTCCAGTCAGTTAGTTCTACGCGCCAGCCATAACCTGATCCTC
>JAPUUL010000951.1:0-12577 GCA_029590625.1 Lasiodiplodia mahajangana
GCTGCAGTTCGCCCGAACCAAGTAGACTCGCCAGAAACAGATATCCAAACCGCCATCCGAATAGCCACCGGGCAGTTAGCCGGCATCGCCGGGGATCTAGCACGGACACTCGAATCCCCAACTGCCGATACCAGTCCTTCTGCTCATAATCCCAGCAATGACGATAGCGGCAAGGAAGGCGACGATGACCACGACTGGAGAGACGGAATTTCGAAAGCGAAAGAAGCAGCAGACCGCATGGCGGAGAACGCGATGGCCCTGCAGAATGTCGGCGCCCTAGATAGCGCTTCCTGGGAAGCCATGAAAAGTTATGCTATAAGAGCGAAGGAGGCGGCGGAAAGGGCGGCGAAGTCGATAGCTTACGCGACGATACAATGGAAGCTCACTGATGAGCAGAGAAGGGAGGCTTTATGCTACAGGATCACTTATCCAGATTGGAACACTATCACGGAACAGGAAGTGCAGCTCTAAACCACAACACTATCAAAAGATAGAACGTTATCAAGCTGAGCGAACCTAACCGTCTACACCTTATATACTATACCGTAACAAACACGGCTAGAGATGGGGAAGCGGATCGTAGATAGTGCAGTACTTCCAGTCATTGTTCCACCATTGTGGTCTTTGCTCAGCTGAAGTACTTGTTCTTGTGTTTTTGAACAGGGAGCCAGGGTTAGTTATATCAACAGTGGGGATATCATCCAAGTTACGAGTTTGAAGGAATTGGAAGGGTGCATTGTCGCCTGGGATAGACCTTTTCTTGCTAGTAGGGCGCCCCTTCTTTCCCTTTGGTGCTTGGTCGTCATCATCACCTTCTTCATATTCTTCTTCTCTAGTAGCGGGTTTTCGCTTTCGGGTTTTGGGTTTGGGTTGGGGTTGGTTGCCACTGTCTTCGGGCTTTCCTTGGGTTGCCTCAGCTGCTGGCGTGGTTAAGGGACCGGCTCATGTAATGGTAGCCTATATTACAACTGGCTGAAGACTAACTAAATGCGCTATTCCATACTTTAATATTATATGTTTTACTGCTTATGTAAAGGTTATACTATCACTTATGCTAGAAAATAAGATTTGTGCACTATAACAAGCTCTGGTTAGCATCTACTGAGTTCAACTCTCTTTAAAGTTAAACTCTGGCCTGATAGTAGCTAGGTATTAGGTATCAAAGATAGAATATCGATATTATAGAAGCAATAGAATACGTGACTTGGAATTTACGGTGAGGTGTGTTACTAAGCACTCTTCCTTGTGCCTTCCTACCGTAACGTGGACAGATGGGTAGGTGTAAACTCTACTAGACTTTCTTGTGGGGATCATAACAACACATAAATAAGTACTTGCCTCTAGAACTTTACATCGGTTTCCTCCGGGAATACAACTTCACCCACCCATCACGACTACATAGATATATCGACTGTTACTCAAATTTCACAGGTAATGAGTATGGATTTTCTAAACGAGCTTGAGTCTATGGCGGAAGTAGCCATCCAGCAATCGGAACAACCTGTTGAACCGGATCACAGCGGCATTCAAAGATGGCAGCTTCTATTTGGATTTTCATACTCTCAGGCTCTTAAGGAACTTCTCGACCACCGGTCAGACTTATCAAGACCGAGGGTTTCTGAGGCACACTGGGAGATGGTGCGCGCCGAGAAGGAGGCTCAAGGTTACAACAAAGAGGCATACGAATACTCTAGCAATATCAAGGCTCCTAAATCGTCGACTATACAGACCCGGGTTGATAACCAGACATATCTTCTAAGACTCGATGGGCCGATCAACAATTTAGAAGCTGTAAAGATTGCTTCGCAGCTAAAGGAAGACCCTCCAATATACCAAGGAACCGACGATGATGAAATGCCGGCTACATTCGTAAGTACTTCATCAATAATCTTACATCTTATTTCATATATACAAAATCAAATTCTGCTAACTAGAAGCTCTTATGATTGTCGATACGTTTTGATGCGAACTCTTAATTTGTCGCTTATTTGATGACAGTATGATTAACTTGAGTCGCCCTAGTGCAAGATTGATACGGCTGCTAGAAACAACATCCTCGCCTACTTGTCCGAGACCGAATCTCGCTTTCAGCCGACGTTCGTTCGATGCTCGGTCGCCGACAAACAGCTATCGGCTACTTCGTCATACCCAACTCTCGGGTCCGATTCTACGATGCCACAGAACCGCCCCTCATCTAGAGACGACCCGTGCCTTCTCCCTTCCCAAACCCAGTACCCGGTTTGGTATTTCTTTTATGGGACACTTGCCGACGCTGTCGTGATAAGTCGCCTGCTTGGGGTAGACCCGGCATATGAAGAGGCATCTGTTCAGGGGGGTGCTCTCAAAACTTGGGGAGGAAAATACAAGGCTCTGGTCGACAGCCCTGGCGGCGTTGTGCATGGCAATGCGTTTTTGGTCCAAAACCGAGATCAAGAGGAAGCACTCCGCTGCTACGAGACGGAAAGGTACGAGGTTGTGAGATGCGAGCTTAACATCGGACCCCAAAAAGTGAGGGGGCTGACATTTCGGTTCGTTGATGATACCTAGGGAGGACCAACGCTCCTGGCTTTCTATTCACGGAGGTTTGCATGCGAGGAGGTAGCTTGAGCACATCTTTGGGGGAGCGTGAGATTCCAACTGATAGCTTGGCGGTGCGCTATACAAGCCGTCTACCTGTGACCAGGACTTTGGCTACATGCTTAGTGTCAGTAACTCTATGGTGGGGGTAGGTAATAACAATTGTTGTTGCGCGAAGACCTTCTAAGCTATCTGCCTCGCTGGCTAGCTACCTATAAGGGCAGGTCTTATTTGTCTATATGCCTTCATAGTAGCCCTACCTCCAGGTCTCATCCTCTTGGTCTCATCCTTCCTATCACCCAGACTACGAAAGCAAAAAGTCAAAGCTCAATCGCAATTCCCCCTTCCAACCTTCCGGCCCTTATAGCCTACTACTCACCCTTAAATGGCTGCCCCGAGGGATGTTGGGTGGGTTCAAAAAACCTTCGATGGCCCTAAAAACCGCCCAAGTGAGGCGACGAGGAAAAACCCGATGCGGCGAAGGGTCCCCTTTATAGGCGACGCCCTACTGGAGGTCGCAAAATATTCAATAATCAGCGGCAACCTTTGTTATGAGAGAACCCGGAACTAAATAGATGAGTGTGCTGCTCAGCTAGCCACCTTTTTCGACTTCTAGACGCTGGAAATTTTATAGCTTAGGCATGAGGCACTATNGGGGGGATGCCAAGCATCTTCGTAAACAAGTGCGTGCGAACTAGGTTCCTGGTACTTTGTGTTAGGTGAGAAAATCTGACTCATAGTCAAGATGTCGTGATATTATCTGCAACCATAAGACGCTGGGATCCGAGCACAGAAATGGGTATCAATTGCGGCCATTATCGTTGATGTAGCTCATCGGGTGCCTGCGGGACTACAGCCTTACTAGGCTTTAGCTATTTCTAGCATTACAACTTGTACCTCTTCAAT
Organism: Lasiodiplodia mahajangana; assembly: GCA_029590625.1. Taxonomy (NCBI): domain Eukaryota; kingdom Fungi; phylum Ascomycota; class Dothideomycetes; order Botryosphaeriales; family Botryosphaeriaceae; genus Lasiodiplodia; species Lasiodiplodia mahajangana. The sequence goes on from JAPUUL010000951.1 coordinate 3,484, forward strand.
GTGGTTCTACATCATACAGCGTCGACCAAACATGCAATGGAAAGCCCAACACCAGCAACGCCTAGGGAAGCCCAAACCAAAAGCCATTTTGTCTGTGTCATGGGGTAACCTGTATGTAGATCCCTAGCTCGGGGCCCTTCTCCAAGTCATACACATTAGTGCAAGTATGTCGAATTTAATCTATGCTTTCTCTGGCGACGGAGTTCTCAGTCTGATTCTTCGTCGCTGGTAGCCTCGATGTTCATCTTCTTTTTCTTCCGTTTCTGCTCTTTAGACGGGGACTTCGCGGGTTGCTTCGGGGCGGAAGTACTCGGTGCATTCGCGGACGCGGCAGGTACGTCGTGTCCTTTAGATTGGAGTTCGGCGTTGATGTCGGGGATGGCTTCGACGAGAGCATTGTATTGCTCGAGGGATAACATGATGCCCTGAATGTCCAGCGTTAGCCAACCTCAGCTATAATACGCTTTGGCGTACGCGATCCATGACACGAACCTTCTTTCCAGGCCTAAGCTCTCCATTGCTATCGTAGTATTCACGGATGTTGATGTATTCCTTGCCCTTGAATTTCTGAATCACAACTCTGCGAGTGTTGCTGAGCTAAGAAGCAAGGTATTAGTTAGCGATCACGAACTCGCGACACAAAGGGGCGTGGGAAACATACAGGCCAGAACGAATTGCCCTCGTCATCTTTCCCCGGGTTGGCCTCGGCGGTTGTCTTGGTCTTGGTCTTCTTGATTGGCTTAGAGACTTCCCCATCGCTGGAGTCCTCGTCCTGGTGACGCTTTTTGGCCATCGTGGTGTGGCGTAGGGTAATGGGTGAATTGGAGAGGTAATGGGCCGCAAGGTCAAGGATGCGAGGGTTTTGTAGAAGCTGTTGACTTGAGAAGATGCAAATTCTGAAAGAAGAATTCAGGCTTGCTTCTGACGCTTGCGGCGTGAGGAGGTGTGTAGGGCGCGGGTATGTACCTAATGCATGCGTTGCGTAGGTTGGAGAGGTAGAGCATCTGCTTGGTAGGTATGTGGGGTGGACGCGTTGGAGATGCGAATCAAAGACGCGGTACCAAAAGCAATTAAACCATGGGCATTTCTCGAGTATCCGACCTAGCCTCTCCCGGGTTAGGCACCTTCCCGCCAAGATGACGAGACAAGCGACCCAGTGCCAAGACCGGCAGCTACGGTCTAGACTAGGGTGACAGACCTCAAGTTGGGATTTACCCCACTAATTGCCTATTGCGCTAGTCAATTAAAGGGGGGACATTACCTAAATTCCTTGGAAGCGTGGCGTACACAGCTCGGTCTAGGGTCATTATCAGCAGCATCAAGAGAAGGTAGAGGGTAGCGATTGAAATCCAACAATTCTGCAACTAGGAAAGAGACCACGAGACACTATATCTGTCATTTCTTCTTTCTCTTTCTAGATCCCGCTCTGGTGTCTCACATCTCACCTTACACACTCGTTCGTACCTACATTGTTCATAAGTTGCGACAGTCGAGCAAATTCAATTCTATCTTAAATTCTGTGTATATGTGTTCGTAATCGCGTTGCAACTCAAAACTCTTCTTTATACAAATTTAATGTGTACAGCGTACTGATCCGCCGCCCGTCCTTGACATGTCACAACCTTGAAACCTACGCTTCCTTTCATAAACGTATCCGTCGCTAAAAAAAACGATCTCGACTTTGCATCCTCCAATGAGCGACGTCGGGGATGGACTGCCGGGCGATTCTTCCGCCGAGTCCCAGAGCCATTCCCAGACGGATGCGAAACCGTCGACCTCCAATTCCGACCATGCGCCCACCGAGCCGCCGACCCCGCTGACCGGCCTTCCGAGTGACCCGGCTGGATCTTCTGCTGGCCAGGACGATGATATCGCGACTAGGATATTCCAGTTCCTTTCGACGGCCACACCCAGCACGCTTGGCGCCATTGCTGTGGCGCTCGCTGCCGTGACATATTTCGTCCTGGGCCGGATAGGGCTGGTACTGATTGGAGCTTTTGGTGGCATAATATTATTTGTGGCATGGGAATCCCGGCATCCCGAAGTGGCACGAGCCGTTCGGGGTGAGCAAGGGCATGTCTTTTTGAACCGTCTTCTAGACAGCAAGTATGGCGACTTGGCGTCGAAGTCAGAAGTTGACGAGGAAAAGCAATCAACGACGCTGGCGCAAAGCTTCGATGACTTCCAGCCGGACACACGGGACGCGCTCTGTGAATTGGTTGATGCAGTTATCCGCGACTATGTTGACTGGTGGTACGGTCCGATTGTACCTTCGGATAGGTCGTTCCCGCTCGCTTGTCGCAAAGTCTTCACACAGTTCATCCTGAGCTTCTCTAACAGATTAAGGCGCAAGCGGCCCGCCGATGCCTTTGTTGACTTTGTTACCCACTCCTGCTCCATCATCATCGTCTTTTTCTCTGAGATGGCGGCTGCATATGCGGAGCTCCCGGCAAACACGCATATGACCGCTGCCGACGCTATCTACAACTATTTAGCTACTCATACGGACGCACCATTATCGAATTTACTCAATCAGCGACAACAGGCGGCAAAATTCAAGATGGTGGCGGAAGATCTGCTTGGCTTCTTAGAAAAGTCGACCTATGATTGCGATCCCGTCAGAGCTTTTTTAAGGGAAATTTTATCAACTATAATTCTTGAAGGTACCTTGCAGACTTGCTCTAAAGCGGAATGGATCAATGCTTGGATTGTCTATCTACTGGAGTCAGGAGAAACCGATCTTTCTCAAGCTATCGACGAGGCTATTCAAGACCAGAAGGCATTCGGTGATGTCGACGGAAATGTGGGGAACATCGGTCTATCCAGGGGTAACCGCAACTCATATGAGCTGGATAGACAGCGCCGGAAGGAGATGGTTCATAAAAAGAAGCTATCAAAGGCAGACGAAGAGATGGAGAGAGCCACGGAAGAGATGAGAAAGCTCAATGAAATGATCGCGGAAGCCGATAAAACAAAATCTGCGCCAGAACCAGTCACTGGCGAAGAAGACACCTCCAAATCAAGTACCCGCGGGCGACAGCTAGACGTGAAAAACAATCCAAACAACAACTCAGCAGAAAAGTCGGACCCGCCAATTGTAGGCTCTAAGCCTATATCCAATGCGTTGCACATAGGGAAAGCTGATGCTTCACGTCACCGCTCTAATCCCTCAATTTCTCCCAAGTCGCCAACCAATTCCTCGGATCAACTTGTGCCACCCGTCGGCAGCCAGGAACCAGGCCCGGCCCAACGGTTTACGAATTTCGATCAGTTGGTCCCACCAGCTAGAGATGGAGAAAGTGAAGACGAGACATCTTCTAAGCCTCCCCCTCTCACAATTCATAATGCCTCGATCACAATCCATGATGATGTATCGACCGACAGCGGTCGGCTGCGAAACAAGCCAACTTGGGAATACCTTCTACAAATCGAACCGTCATCTTCACACCACTCCGGCTGGATGATCATGAAAACATACACCCAATTCGAGAGCCTCCATGAAAGTCTGCGACGGATAGCGAACATCTCAGGCGCAACGGCATTCTTGGAAGCGCATTCGTTGTTCCCAGGTTGGAAATTGCATACTAGATCTTCACTACGAGGCGAAATAGAGAGGTATATGCGAAATGCTTGCGGTGAAAAGGCTTTGGCAGAGTCGGAGGCGATGAAACGCTTCCTTGATAAAGGGCAAGACCCCAAAATGGGCGTAAATCGCGGGTTTTCTTTTGAGTCTATGGGCAAGGGAATGCTTGACGTTATTCAAAATGCACCAAAAGGAGCCCTTGATGGTGGGAAAGTAGTAATGGGTGGAGTAACCGGAGTTTTTGGCAACATTGGGTTGGGTCCTAAGAGACCTACGAACGCCCCTTTACAAGAGGGCCAGACCGCACAGGAGAGCAGCTCACGTAGCACGAGTAGCACTCGACCGGTATCATTGCCCGTCCTTCCTAGAGTGGACACGGCCCTGACAAATGGGTCGAAGCTCCCAAGGGATAGCCTTGATAGCCAAAGATCGTCTATAGTTTCTGTACAGCCTGGCCGGATGCCCCCAATGGATGGACGGCGTAGCTCACAAGCAGATCTGGATTTCGATAGCAGTTTGCATCCGGCTAGCGCCGACAGATGGGATCGAAAGTCGTCCGTGAGTGCGGCTAGCAGCCGTGTACATAGTCGGGCTTCCAGTGCCGCTGCAGCACGGTCACCCTTACGGTCACCATCTGAAGTCAGCCTCAGTAACTTGAAGCTACCCCCGCCACCTAACGAGATAACTGATGATTACGGCTCGCCAACCAGTACACGCCTAAGCACGGATGGTTATCCAAGATTCAGCAACTCGTTCGCCTCCCCATCCCGCACGTCCCTAGATCAACAGTGGAGGCCACCACAAACTACTGGCAGCACCAAGCGGCTTGTTAAACACTTCCCACCGCTGTCCGAACAAGAAACACGGGTAGCCATCGAGCTGTTGTTTGCCGTTATAAACGAGCTGTACACTCTGTCCTCGGCGTGGAATATTCGGCGGACGCTGCTCACGGCTGCGAAATCCTTCCTATTACGGCCTGGTAACCCGTCCCTAATATCGATCCAATCTCTGATTCAGGGCTCACTACTCGATGCCAACACATCAGATGATGGTCTTGCCGTACATATCCGTAAGCTGCGAGAAAACTCCCTGCCGACGGAAGAGGAGCGCAAGGCGTGGCCAGCCGACCTCACAGCTGCAGAAAAGGAAGAGCTCCGTGAAAAGGCACGAAAGCTGTTCATCCAAAGTAGTGTTCCTACTGCGCTCATGGGTATCATGGGCCAATCGGCTACTAATGAAGCGCTGGGTCGTGTTTTCGATTGCCTGCAGATTGAAGAGGTTGCACGAGGTCTGTTTTTTGGCCTGATCTTGCAAGCAGTACGTGTGGTGACGCATTAGGTCTTCCTTCGAGTGACATGGTGGTTATGAGGCTATGTATTACGAGCGACTATCACGATTTTGATGTACACTAGAAAGAGGTCGGGCAGAGAGCTACATGCTACCTAGAGATTTCCTCGCACGAGGGAACATGCAACATATGCAACACTCAATGTTGACTACGGTGAAAACAAGTCGACACGAAGCTGGACGTGTTTGACCGGCGATCCGTTCAAAAGAATTATTACTTCGAAAATCGTCACGGATGGCGAGCAAACTCGTAGTTCATGTTAATTTAATTAAGTATCAAGACGCGATGTTACGTAAAATACTATTATCTAGACGGACTTCCGCCTCCGAAGGTCAGTGGATTCTTTCTCTTTCATAGCTTGGTGGGGTGGTTCGTGAATGGCGGGGTTCGATAGCTGTTACATCACCGTTATTGGTAAGCCGTGATCGGGTCCCACCAAAGCTCTAGGTATTGCCTCCCACGGTGTTCCGGCTCCAGGCGTATTTCAAGACAGTTAATAACATTAGAATCACACGTAGCGAAGTGATAAGTAGATGGTCGTGTTTTTGCTTTCTTATTTCATCTATTTAACGTTTAGACCACTCATTGAAGAAACTTCTGCTAAACTTTCGTTCCTCATAATCTACCTCCTCCTTCAACCGTCTCCTCACTTTCATCTTCGGCCGAACCTCTCAATCGATCTGTTATAATGGGCTCTATAGACAAACAACAACGCGGGATCCGCATCGCCATAGATCGCGGCGGCACATTCACTGACTGCGTTGGCACGCTAAACGGCAAAGATGTTGTAATAAAGTTATTGTCCGAGGATCCCGCGAATTACGACGATGCGCCGCTTGAAGGGATACGGCGCATCATGAGCCACTTCCAGGGGAGGGACATCCCGCGTGGTGAAGCACTAGACACCTCTCAGATCGATAGCATACGTATGGGTACCACAGTTGCGACGAACGCATTGCTCGAACGGAAAGGAGAGAAGATCGCGCTAGTAGTAACTAAAGGCTTTCGCGACTGTCTCACAATCGGAAATCAGAGTCGGCCGAAGATTTTCGACCTCGCTATTAAGAAGCCCGATGTTCTATACGAGGAAGTTGTTGAGGTAGACGAGAGAGTAACGCTTGAAGATTATGCGGAAGACCCGGCGAGGAACATCACCAAGGCCGAGGTGAAGGCCGGTTCTCTAGAGGCGGCTGAAGCCGATCTAGTCATGGGCCTGTCGGGGGAGGCTGTCCGAGTACTTCAACGGCCTACAGAAGACACGATCAGGGACCAGCTCCAGAGCATTTATGATAAAGGCATTCGAAGCATAGCTGTGTGTTTGATGCACGGTTACACTTTCCCCGACCATGAGGCACTGGTCGGTAAAATCGCAAGAGACGTCGGGTTCGAACATATTTCACTAAGTCACGAGCTGATGCCCATGATTAAGCTTGTCTCTCGCGCGACGAGCGTGTGTGCCGATGCATATCTTACCCCAGCTATCAAGAAGTACATTGCTGGCTTCCAAAAGGGCTTCGCTGGTGGACTAGGTACGCAGAGTGTTCTAAAGGAAGAGGGCGACAAGGGTGCCAGATGCGAGTTCATGCAAAGTGACGGCGGATTGGTCGATGTGGACAAATTCACGGGTTTAAAGGCCATTCTATCAGGTCCGGCTGGTGGCGTGGTCGGCTACGCGATAACAAGTTACGATGAAGAGACTAAGATTCCTGTCATCGGGTTTGACATGGGTGGCACCAGCACGGATGTCTCTCGGTACGGCGAAGGGCGATACGAGCATGTCTTTGAGACAACAACAGCTGGTGTTACCATTCAATCCCCCCAGCTCGACATCAACACCGTCGCTGCAGGAGGTGGAAGCCGACTTTTCTTTAAGAACGGACTCTTCGTCGTTGGTCCGGAGTCTGTTGGCGCTCATCCTGGACCGGCCTGCTACCGGAAAGGTGGCCCCGCTGCGGTTACGGATGCTAACCTGTTCCTCGGTCGTCTCCTACCTGATTTCTTCCCTAAGATTTTCGGCAAGAATGAGAACGAGGCTTTGGATTATGAAGCTAGCAAGAAGGTCATCCAAGAACTTACCGATCAGATTAACAAGGAGACCGGGAAGAGCATGAGCCTAGACGAGGTCGCCTACGGCTTCTTAACTATCGCGAACGAGGCCATGACCCGGCCGATTCGATCTATTACGGAGGCTAAGGGACACGACTCTTCAAAGCATCGTCTTGCGACATTTGGCGGAGCCGGTGGCCAGCATGCTGTGGCCATTGCGGAGGCTCTCGGTATTAAGCAAATCCTAGTCCACAGATATTCCTCAGTGCTATCAGCATACGGCATGGCTTTAGCAGACGTCGTAGATGAGAGACAGGAACCCGAATCAAAAGTATGGCAAGACCAGGGCGAAGTCGTGAGTGAGCTGAAGAGCAAGATGGAGAAGCTCAAGGAGAAGTCTCGGCGAGCACTTCGAGACCAGGGATTCCGAGATGAGGAGGTCGTGTTTGAGGAGTATCTCAATATGCGCTACCGAGGAACGGAGTCTGCTCTTATGATTGTCAGGCCTAGCAATGAAGATGCTAAAATTTCATTTGACGGCGATGACTGGGCATTTGGCAAAGCGTTCGTGAAACATCATCGCTATGAATTTGGTTTCACGCTCGATGAACGGGATATTATTGTTGATGATGTCCGTGTACGAGGGATAGGAAAGAGCTTCCGCTACCAGGACAAGACTGTTGATCAGCAGCTTAAGGGGGTCAAACGCCAGTCTATTGGCGATAAGAAAGCGTATGGCAAGTCTCAGGTGTACTTCGAAGGGGGCCGCCAAGAGACTCCTATTTACAAACTGGAAGACTTGGCTGTCGGCGATGAGGTTAATGGTCCCGCCGTTCTCGCCGATGGAACACAAACGATTGTTGTGACACCAAATGCCAAAGCTTTGATTCTCGGAACACATGTCATCATCGATCTCGAGACCGATGGCGGTAAAGACGGGTATGGTCTCTATGGGAATTAAATTTCGCAAGTAACTAACATGTGATTAGATCTCAAAAGAAAGAGGCCGGCGAGCGAGAGGTTGACCCTATCATGCTTAGCATTTTCGGTCACCGCTTCATGGCCATTGCTGAACAAATGGGTAGAGCCCTTCAGAAGACGAGTGTTAGCACTAACGTGAAGGAACGTCTCGACTTTTCATGCGCCATTTTCGACGCTACTGGAGGTCTAGTCGCCAATGCGCCACATTTACCTGTCCACCTTGGATCCATGTCAACGTGTGTAAGAACCCAGGCTAAGATCTGGGAGGGCAAATTAAAGAAGGGGGATGTGATTATCTCAAATCACCCCTCATATGGTGGAACACATCTACCAGATATTACTCTTTTGATGCCTGCTTTTGACGAAAAGGGAGAGAAAATTCTATTCTACGCTGCTTCGCGGGCGCATCATGCGGATATTGGCGGCATCACGGCCGGTAGCATGCCGCCTCATTCACGGGAACTCTTCCAAGAAGGCGCAGCAATCAAGAGCGAGAAGATTGTGAGCGAGGGGAAGTTCAACGAACAGAGGATAACAGAGTTGTTGTATAAGGAGCCGGCACAATATCCCGGTTGCAGCGGTACTCGGTGCTTGGCAGATAACATTAACGATCTCAGGGCGCAAGTGTCAGCCAATCAGAAGGGTATCTCACTCATCGAGAGTTTGATCCAAGAATATGGAGAGGAGACGGTCCAGTTCTACATGGTCAACATTCAGGATAACGCAGAACAATGTGTAAGAACTTTGCTGAAGGAGGTATATAAGAGATTTGAAGGCAAGGACTTGTCATCGGTGGACTACATGGATGACGGCACACCAATCCGGTTACGTGTAACAATCGACCCGGAGAAAGGCGAAGCCATTTTCGACTTCGAAGGCACTGGACCAGAGGTGTACGGAAACATCAACGCGCCGGAGGCCGTCACATATAGCGCCATCATCTATTGCTTACGGTGCCTGATATCGGAGGACATCCCCCTAAACCAGGGGTGTCTCAAGCCGATTCACGTTAGGATCCCGCCGAAGTCGCTACTCTCACCTTCAGCAGGTGCTGCAGTGGTGGGCGGCAACGTGTTGACAAGCCAGCGCGTCACAGACGTCATCTTCAAGGCATTCGAAGCCTGTGCAGCTAGCCA
>JAPUUL010000952.1:0-12565 GCA_029590625.1 Lasiodiplodia mahajangana
CGAAACCCCGGAAGTTCGAAGGCGGCGGTGCCAAGAGATATCGCGCTGGTCGTGGTAGTAGCGTTCCCCTAGATCTGAGCGCGCTCTAGAAAAAGCCACGCTCATACTCACTCAGATCGGGGCTCCTCCGCCACAAAGGCGGCCCTCGTCAGGGCCCGCAACACGTCAGTGCCCCGGGCAAAGGATCATGATTTCGGACCAGGGGCATGAAGAGAGTAAAGTAAATAGAGGGTTGGTCTTACATAGTGGGAGCGTATCCCTGCTGTTGGCATACCCTACAAGCATGTGAAGAGGCCAGGCCGAAGCATCATTGTAAAATAGACCTCGTAGTACGTCTTTGAATTCCGCATAGGAAAAGTTTCACGCCCGCCCGGATGAATTCAACCGTCCGAGTTAGGAACACGATTGTGGGAGCTATTTCGTCTTACTAGAAGACCTATTCATAGTAAACCCTTCCAGCGGCAGTAGAGACGACACCAGAAATTAGACAGGTCAATAGTTAGAGGCATTTGCACTACAAGGCATATCACAAATTACAAAMAAAAAAAAAAAAATTCATATTGAACTATCTACTGCTAGCGATTCTGATAATTAGAGACTAATTAAAATGTGAGCTAGTTCGGCGAGGAGGTTCACCAGAACTTAAGGGGATTTTGGCCCTTCGCAGATTTCGCAACAGGTGCGACGCGGCGTAACAGCTCACCTTGATGATTGTCATTCCAGTAACCGATGCCATCCATATTCTTCACCATGTCAGTGGCTTTTCGAATAAGCCCCTCGACAGCGCCACTCTTATGAAGCTCTTCCGGCGTCCACTTGGTTTCGTCGCCGAGCTCCAACTTTTCGTTCTGCTGAAATGCTGTAGAAAGGGCATCCGATCTTAAAGCGACCTCGTACCACTTTAATGGCACACCATGATCCTCGTCGTTGTTTTTATAGCGGACAAACTTGAGATGAATGTGTTGCCTACCTTCAACTCTAGTTAGACGGTCCATTTCCAAAACCTCGCTGATATACAGCCTCTGGAGATCTTTCTGGGGGCCGGGTCGGGTGGAGTCGATGTCTTTTATGCTCGCTTCGCTGACACAGCAAGCTGTGTTGCGTGTGCGCACTGCGAGTATTTCGATGCCGTAATTCTTGTCATAAGACACCTCTAGCTCTGGTATTCGATCGTTCTTGCGCCTTGTTAAATGATTAGCAATTAATACGAGAGCCAGGATACTGAAATCAGTCCTACATAACACGCAGAGAATGCACAAGGTCTTCGACGAAGCGCCCGCAGACATCATTCAAATCTTGTGATACTGAGAGGACGATTTGGAAATCCCAGGCCCGTTTAGTGCAGTATACTGCGAAGCAGTTCTGGTTAGGCTTGAATTGTTTAACCCTAGTGGTGAAATTTGTCGTATTTATATCCACGGTGAAATCCAGGTCTGTACCGTTCACCGTTCTTGATCGACATGTGAATTGGTAGATAGATGACCGCCCATCTATGGGACGGTGCCACATTGGGCTACCATTTTTGTTGCTGATACGTGCAATATAATTAGCGTCGGCACCTAAGGTCGTCAGAACCCGAGTAAAATGGAGACTATCATTGGTCGAGTGTCTCTTGTTGAGTTCATTCTGAATTCGGTCCAACTTAAAGTGCTTCTCATCGTCATCGTCCCCTGGTCTCTGAATGCGGGGCGGCTTCACATCCAGAAAGCAGAATCTCCCTATGTCTATTTTGAAGTCGACAAAACCTGGCCACATCCGCACGGGATCTAGGAGACATTCCAGTGACTTAGTAATATACACCATCATGTCGGGATGGAAGTCAGGGAATATGGAACTGGGCACCGTGCGCGAGCCAGCCTTTTGATTCATGGTCACATGAAAAGATCGGCAACCCGACTCGTGATCCCGGGTGAACAGAGGTTTGCGTTCTTCGACAGGTCTTGACGCTTGTACATCACGATTATCGCTTGTATCTTCATCGTTTTTCTGTATTGTTTTCGTAGTAGCAGTTTCGCGGAATTCCTTCCAAAGATGCTCGAAAGGGTCGCTCTTTTGAGTACGGATAGAAATATTACTGAGTTCGGACTGTAGCTGTTGCGTCGGACTACAAGGGGCCCGGCTCGATGGCGGATCGGAGTTGCGCGCCTCAACATCAATAGGCTTGCCAGTCCTGAGGGCGAGGCCGGGCTCATTCTCCCTCGGAATCGGGAGACCAGACACCCAATTCTCAATCTTGGGCCGGAGTACGGATTGATGATCCGTTAGGTGAGGCCCTGATTGAATCGTACAAGCATCCGATTCCAGCGGGACAGGATTCGAAACTGGTTCCTTACTCGCATACGTCCAGTTGTTCAATTTGAAAGCATCAAATTCCTCTTTCCCACTTCCAGTTTTTATAATCGGCAGGATTGTGTTTGATATGGATCTAGTCTCATCCCAAGGCTCATTATCCGGATTTAGTCGCACGGTTACGCCATTCTTGAAAATTACGGGATAGCGAAGCTCGGGATACGGCCAATCCAGACGGTCCAATACGTAGCTTCTCAGAAGCCTATCATTGCCATCTGCTAGGAATCTATACTCCCCTACCGCAGATCTATCCCCCTCGTTGTAGAGAAATATACGGATGACTTGAGCCATATCGTTTTGTGTTGATAACTAAATAATTAGTTACATGGACCCGAATGAACTGGTAGCTTAATCACAAACTCACCAAGAGCCTCGCTAGCGTGTCAAGCTTCTGCTTGACTCTAACAGCTTTATCAGCTCTTGATGCCCCAATGTAGACTGTATTGCCATTGGAGCCAGGAACCAATACAGCATCAGTCAGATGCTGTAATTCGGACAGTACACTCTCCGGGAACATTCTGCCTGTCGTGATGCCCTTATCAGACAATTCCGTGGGCATGTTCCAAGTTTCCTGGATGTTGCATATAGCTACATCGCGAGGAAATAAGTATTTGTTGGGAACTTTTGTCTCATCGCCTGGCTGGCGTGTCATCTTCCGCCAGTCCTCAAGATTGATTACTTTGGTGCTAGCTTCCTACAGCTCAGTTAGAGATGTATCTGATAATAAACGCGTATGGTTGAGGACCCACGAGTCCACTGTTGTTCTCTCTCTCAAGTATTTCATCTAGGATATCTTTCACCAGAGCGACTACCTTGACGTCGTCTTTAGACAAGCATTTAATCCTGAAGGCATGCAGTGTAGGATCATATCTAATCTCGAAGTTCTGCATCCAAATTAGTCGGGAAAGTTAAATTGCGATAGGATGCGAAATGAATCGAGCATGTTAACTTACCCCGCCACGTCTGTATAATGCTTCATAGAAGTCCTTTACGCCCTCAGTCCATAGAACCCAGTTTGAACTTAAGATAAATTCTGTCGGCTCATCGTCATGGAAAGGCGCGGCTACTGAGTGGCCAGCTTCGGAAGTGGCCATAGCCGACTGTTCGGGAACTGCGCCCTCCACGGTGTTCTGAGGTGCCATGGCGGGTAGGTAACTATCAGCCATTGTTAGCTGGGATTTGTTTGTAGGTAACTAGAAAGAAACAAGGTCGAGGAGTGCGGAGATTGGGCGACACAATGGCAGTTAGTAGCGGAATAGGACGTAATAAGATGATGAATAAGGTAGGGAAAAGGGTTGATGATCATCTTACAGGCCTCTTCCAGTTTATCTGCTGTTTTACGATGAAACAGTAGTGAATTTGCTCATCAGGATGCGCGATAGTAGGTTTGTTATGTGGAAGAGGTTTGTTGTGAGAGAGGTTGTGGTATGGCAGACGGGCCAAAACGATGGAGGCGATCCTACCGTAGGTACCTGTTTTGGGATGAGGATGAAAAGAAAGGAAAAGTGGCAGAGTGGAAGAGAGAGAGAGAGTACAAGGCAAAGAGGTAGCGAATAGGTGTGCTAACGGCGAGTACCTACCTAGGTAAGTACTTAGATAAAAGAAGTAGGTGCGTATTATCATTGCGTGGGAGCAACGACCAACTTGATTGCCTCTGCGTACCTGCCTTGTGGTAGCACGGGGCTACCAAACATCTAATGATTGTACAACAAGGTGCCTTTAGGTAGGTGGGCAGGTACCTAGCTAGGTAGTAACCACCTGAGTACTTACATGTACGGCAAGTGCGATCTTCGCTTAATTGTGCTCGACTGACCCAGAACCTCTTGGATAGATATAATAGGCATATTTTAATGATGAATGATATTGCGGATTTATACCCAGGTAGTTTCTACATGGATATGTTTATCTCTATATAAGTCCTTATTCGATATATGGATCGTTGCCAGGCTGAAGACATGAAAGATCTAATGGGCAACGCCGTAAATATGAAAGAATATGGCATCCAGCGTTCGAGATCTAGATAGAAAGATATCATTAAGGTGACTCTTTAAGTAGGGCTTAAGTAATTAAATGTTACAGTTAGCGCATTATTAGCATAAACAACGCCCAGACTAAAACCAACCAGGTAGCTTATCCGTACAAAATATATCTGTAACCTTTAATACCTCCCATCCATAGGCAATCAATCCGGGAAAGATGAAAAATGGTAAGGCCTAACCAGAAGCTAGTATAAAGATAAGCATGCTAATTCCGGGACTTCGGCGAACTAAATTCAAGGCCCAATCTGAGGACCGCACAAAAAGAGGTAGTGCCATTTATGTGTTAACTAGCTAAAGGCTACTTCGAGAAAGACTTTTCATGCCATTATAAAGATATATAGCGACGACCTCTAGGGACTCGTACCCTATTTCTCAGATTTGAGTGAAGCTGATTTATGTTACCAGGCGCGATGTAACTGCGTCTTTATATCTTGATAAACGGTCTGTGTCTAGATAGTATCTTGTATGATTTGCTAGAGATCGCATTAAAGGGTCGGTGGCAAGAAACTGACTGTTAGGGCTTGGCGCAAACCTTGTACTTGTACACTAAATTGGCGAGTATTTTTCTTGATCGTCTCTAAGTGTACAGTGTCGGTTTAATTGGGGTATATGACCACTGACGAACTACGTCACCGTTGCTGTCCTTGCGCCTATCCGGCGGCGGATTCTCGTTCGTGAGCATCTTCGTGTCGATGGTCAAGCACTCTATGTAGGTTTTTGACGATGCTGTTCGGGATGCTCCGGGTGATACGCAGAGTCATCATCTGTATTACTAATCGTATTACTTATAACCGTTCCCGTTGCGAAAATTTGAACATGACGATCACCGTCATTAGATCAGTATCCGGAACGAGATGATGTGGGATTCATCTCGATGAGCCCAATTGAGGGCGTGTGGCGTGTGGTCCGTCCGCACCCTGGATGAGGTTATATTGACCCTACCTGCTCTAGTCGTCATGCGGGACCGAGAAGGTTCAGGGGGCGAGATTATGCATGGGAGCCTTGTTCTCCCTACGTTTTACCGGCAAGTTCATAACTATGTACGGCGTTAGTCTGTGTGGGAGACACACTCATACCTCCGGCAGGCGTCGTCGTTGTCTTCGTCATCATCTTAGAGTTGACTACTCTCGTGTATCTAGGATATCGTGATACTGCTTGTCCGCAGGCAAAGCTCGTCTTAAACTAACCGATATCCACTAACACGGTTGCCGATAGGATTGGCGCATTGGTCGCGTATAGCAAGCTGTTTTCTTCTTTTCTTTTTGTTTCATTTCGATTCAACTACTTGTATTCCAGCCAATAGTGCTAGTAGAGAAATCAGACATGTCATCGTGCTCTCCTCGTTTCTAGGGTGACCCTCGCCTTGGCACCAAACTAGTGAGAGGGGTCATAGGGATTTTTAAATACAACTACAATACTGCGATGTCAAACGCTACCCTTACTGGCTCTATGCGCGCTGCAGGTTGGAATGTAGTTTTCACCAGAGGCCGGGGCGCGCGTCCGGTTGCCTTCGCCGGCATCCATCAAGTTGTAGGTAGCGAGTTAGTCACCTTTCGCGATGTTTGCAACGAGCTGCGACCCTGCTTCGCGATTCCAAATGATGTAGCGCACAGCCAGAGCGGCGACAACAATAACGACCCATGGGCATGTGTTGCATTTTCTCTCCCCAAGCTCGCCGCCGTATTGGCCCTCTTTTGTGACGCAAACACGCCTGGACCAGCCTGTGCCGAGTCTCCCACCACTTCACCTCAAGAAACAGAACGTCATAAAGTACCATGTTGTCTTCCATACTGAAACGGCTCGTGTGTTCTTCACGTAGCCAGCACTCTAGAGACCTGACCATAGTTACAGGGCACTTCTAGAGATTTGTAAGTGAGGGTAATAGTAATAGTATTGAGGTTATCTCAAGGGAGAGACACCGAAGGTGTCTCCCCAGGAGGCCTGCTGAATAGAAAAAGCTACGAGAACTAAACTAGACCTATTCTCCTTATATAGAAGAATAAAATAAAAACTTTCTTAGCTAATCAACTCAGCCCCCATGGGGCTAAGCCACCCGCACTAAGACAATCCGCACTGCGACCTCCCCTCCGATTCATTCCTAGATGCTCATTTACAAGGTCAGTTAGTCGCATTGCGTTGTTCTGTTGCTTCTATTGACCTAACCTCAGCACATTCCCGACCCGGTCTGTCGGCAAGATCCTCGATACTTACCGCCCAACGAAACGCCTAGCAACCCTAACCTCACGATTACGCAGTTCTGCCAAAAGCTAGAAACCGATTCTCGATATACTTCTAGACGGTCCTCACTTGATGCTGACTTACCTGGGAAGGATAACTTGACTGAGGCTAATGATCGCGAATTTGAAAATGTGTTCGTGCCAACTGGCGGGGATATAGACCTTTAAGAGGCTAGGAGACTTATAAATGAGTTTAGTTCTGGCTGCCTCAGTTTTGAAACCTGTTGTGTCGTCTCTGGCGAGGGAGAATCCTGGTGCCCTGGCCAGCCAGTAGGCCCTGGAGTTCAAGCCTGTCATATTATACCTCAGCAGCACTACCATCTCTATCCTAACCCCCATTGCGGAGGGAGCGATGATGATAAAATTGTGGAAGGGAGCCCACGGAGACTTCGGGAAGCATGGCAAACGGCATGGAGTCCGAGTAACGGTATCCTTTTAATGAAACACCTTCATGGATTTTTTAACGCACGACTCTTCTCTATTCATCCCGACACCTTCCGTATCCGCGTATTCGTACCATACAACGCCTTGACCAGATTCAACGGCCGTAAGGCGTCAGTACCCGAGAGTGTCGATTGCGAGGCCCTCCGACATCACTACGAGATGTGCTGCATTGAGAACATGGCGGCTGCGAGGTATTTTGGATATCACCTCGTCTAACATAAGCAGGGCGTCTATGCTAGAGAAACCCACGCCTCAAGGCAGTATTTCACAGAATGAGTCGATTGAAGAAGAAACGGAATTGCGGGAAGACTGGAGAGGGCGTAAACGCAGACGATTATAGAAGACAACGGGGCTGATTAAACTTTCCCCGGAGCATAGCCAAGGTTACGAGAATATAACTACTTTATTAGGGCATCTTATCATGCTTTATAGGGGATGTTAGTGCTTGCTTGTTAGATTTACCAGCGTCTCTAGACCCCAGCGCCATTACCCAGCACTTTTATCAGTCTCACTTGAGGAATTACATGATCGGATCATTAAAAGAAGCTTAGAAACTGTCAGCAAGATGAGCTCTCAGGCGCTAACAGACTGAACCCAGATTCTATTGCCTTGAAACCTCAAGCCGAAGCAAAGAAATGTGGCCTCACTCATAACTACCGAATCATGACGGCACACTCTTTTAACCGCTCTTACTTTGCTAGAGCCGATCTCCCACCCCTTTTCAAGTCAACCAGGGCTAAATACCTCCGGTAATACTTCAAATGTCCGGGTCTCGACGATGTCTGACTCCGGGGGTCATGGTTTACACCAATAGGGGCAGTCCTTACGACAACATAAGTCAATCGTTTGAAGCGAAAGATAATCAATACCTCCAGCATCACGTACAAATAATCACACACTTAATCTCTCATTTCAAGCATTCTAGTTCCCACACGCCTAATCCGTACTCACTCGCGTTCCCTTTGGGGCCTTCTTCCCTTGATTCTAGTAGAGAGAAGTCTCCCTCGTTTCATAACGCGGCCCGAAGTACCTACACCTTCATGAGCCCTTCTTTGTGTTGCCCTTCGTAGTGGCTCCTCTTCCCTCCGATTCTCCTTCTCCGCCTCCTCCATCTTCTTCTGTTTCTCTTGTTCCACTTGTTCCCTGATTATTTCCGCTCTTTTCTCTCGGTACCGTTCAAGGTCTCTTTCAATAGCGCTGCAAAGGGCCTCTGACGAAATTTCAATCGGGGGTGCTTTACACTTTTTTGCCGAGTCCATAACGCTCTTGCAAACGCAGTCTTCTAGATGAATATTTAGTGACGCTGATTGGATTGCGTTGCCCGTTGCATCTCGGAATTTCTGTTGAATAATATGTTAGCGTTTGAGTGCAACCAAAAGAAATCTGTGAAAGCCAGACCTTTTCTTGAACGGGTATAGCCGCTACCGTGTTGTCGTTCATGACTGTCGCTCGCCATATCAGAATTGAAGCTTCTCCTGTTACATTCTCCGCATCCGTCGAGTAAGAGTGTAGTCTGCTTTCGTCTACTTGGCCAGTGCTGTACATTTCTCTCAGCCTCCTCTCATTCTTACGCTCAGCTTTGTGGATTTCGCCTGTGTATACCACAATGACGGTGCGAATTTCCCCTTTTGAACCGGTTACTACTCGAAGTCAGTTATCGTCACTTTAACTTTCAACATAAACTCCGCTCTCAACAAACAGCAACAAAAAAAGCAATTCCAAGAATAACTTACTATATGCTCGAGCCTTGTCTTTAATTGCTTCTTTATTTTTACTGGAAAATTCGACCTCAAATACCAAAGCTGGATGTTTGCATTTATGGGTGCATTCATGCATTATTCCACCATCGGGCGATTTTATATCCTTTGCTTTTTCTTGTCCTAAAGCGGGGTATTTAATATCTTCGTTACCGTGTATGTCGAGGGTCTCGGCGGTACGAGAGATTACAGAATTATTCGATTTTTCGAGCTCGGTTTGCCATATCACAAAACGCCTGAGGAATTCGGCTACTATCCCTCTATGCAATGGACCCGGCACTCGGACCCCAAACTGTTTTGTAGAGTGTGTATACTCAAATCTATAATAATACGTAAGTAGTGTTCACATTCTTTTAGTATAAGAACTTACCGTAGTTTATTAAAGTCGGCGTTATTTTGTATTTTTAAAAGCAGTTGCTCATATTGGTTCGGAGTAAGGTTTCTTGTTAGGTCTGTGACGTGTGTATATCTGATAGTTGGCAGAGACTTGATTAGTTTGATCGTATCCCGTACTGCAGCCTTATCTACAAGAGAGTCACGTTGACTGGTCATGCTCGGATAGGCTGATAAGTTATATCGAGAAAAACTGAGGAAGAGCTTTTCTTTTGGCTCGGACACGAAGCTATGTATTCTTAGTGCCTGACCTCGCTATCGGAAGACCAATGCGAGTACTAAGGTTTTTGTGAAGCTTAATATGGAGAAGGTATGTGGGTAGTGACGCCGATGTTGACTAATTGTTATTATATAACGAGGCAAGTTTTAACTGGATAAGTAAAGCCCGCTCTTAAAGTTATATAGGCTAGGATAGGGCCCGTGCGATAATATGGCCCGAGTTCCGTGTTACCTTGATAAAACACTAGATGTGTGACAAGAAATCACATGTACGTACGTGTCACATATGATGAGGATGTAAGATGTGGCAAGGGTTCAGAACCGAGTTGGGTGGTTACTTGGACCTGCGTTCTAGTCCACGTCGTTTTTGATTTAAAATAGGGATGTATGTCGCTGAACCGGCGTTTATGTGTATGTAGCGCTACCAACAATTGGTGAACCATCGCGACTGAATTGTGTTAGAGAAGCTTGAGGTTCAACGATCGGTATCCTTGTAACTACACACGGCATAACAGAATAACGGCACCTCTGGTATAAGTACATATACATATTATTATAATAACATTAGATTTTGGTATTGGGTTATTGGCATATGGTGTGTAGATGAGACGTCGTCGTCATTCCGCTTTTTAAGTAACCCAGGTCGGTGGGTACGCTCTGTGACGGCAAAGGTATTCAAAAAGAGAGGAAGCAAAGCAAGGGAAATGGCTGGATCATGTGACCTGAAAAGCAACGGCCTCTTTACACGTACATTGTTTGATGTTTGAATCAACACAACTCCGTAAACATTTACACCGAAGGCTTTGTGACTCATAATACCGTAACCTCCACAAAAATACGTTTGGCCAACCGCTGGTTCAAGCATTTTGGCTTGCGATTATGAGGCTATACATACTAAGCTAGCCTTACATTTATTCCACCTAAAATCCTGGTTAGTTTGTGTTGTGTCGAATCTTAACAACAGTTTCAATCTCGCTACATTCATATGAACCACTAACGGGAGGCCCAAGTATAAAGATGTGCAAGAGGTTCAAAATTCCGGGTTTGATGAAAAATTCCTTATTACACTATTCAACACACACTTCTTTGATTACCAACTTATTCTCTATACCTTTATTTTTAGCTCCCTGCTGCCGCCATCAACCTTGAGTTTTGTTCTACTTCAGTAGATAGACACTTGCCCTTTTGGGCAATGTATAGACGGGTATAGCCGCGTGCATGCGGCTAATGCCGAGGACAGGGGCTAATCCCAAAATAGGGAGCGATAATTTCCTATTTGGGCCATAGGAATTTTCCAGCCAAATCGTTTCATTCGGTCATAGCTCCTTCGCTCAACGAAGGCAAGGATCGCACGATCCAATCCAATGGATTGATTACCTATATGCATGGTAATCACTCTATTCTTCTTATACTGTACCTACGCAGCGTTGCACTCCTACTCTACTACTCAGGTACATAAAATGGTATATTTAAAAGCCCATGCTTGCGCAAAGGCGCAAGCTGCCATGCACTGACTGAATAATACAATTCCAAACACTCCTCGCGTAAATTCCAACTGCAATGTCTTCTATGAGTAATGAAACACGGTTCATGGCCCGGCTTTTGAATCTCTCGCTTCTCGCCGCCACCCTGTTGGCATCTGGCATCACAGCTGCGTCATCTCGATGCAACATTAGATTACTGGCCAATATACTCGCCAGCCAGCACAGAGCCAGTGCTATTTTCGCCGAGGCAGTTCCGCAAGGCGGGAGTTTCGGGCAGGGCAAGGCCGACATTGAGTTTCCTGTTAACGCGACCAATCTACCGGCGCTTTGCGCCGTGAGCATAAACGTTAGGTCGTCAGTCAACTCGTCTTATAACCTTGGTCTATTTCTCCCGGACCAGACATGGAATTCGAGATTATTAGCTACGGGAAACGGGGGCTTTGGAGGCGGGATTAACTGGTACGCATCTCCCTAGCTTTGCTTTCTTTCCCTCAACAGAGGGGGCGAGAAGAGGAGAGGAACATGTGGCTAGCTAATATCACTGGAAATGAAACGCGGTTCTGGAATCTTTGAGCGCTGATTATGGGCCGTACGATTAGGGCCGACATGGGGAGGTTCTCTCAGGTATGAATAACGTGCTTCTTCACGACTATTTACTGTTGGTGACTACTAAAAGTACTTAAATAGTATGGATTTGCGACTTTATCGACAGACACTGGGCATGTTTCTTTGGAAACTGACGGATCCTGGGCGTTAAACTCTCCCGCTCGCGTTATCGACTGGGGTTATCACGCCATGCATGGATCCCTCGTTCTCGGAAAGGTCAGCTTGTTCAAGCATTGGAAACAAGTACCCGCGCTGATGAACGACGATGACGCAGGAAATAATCAAAGCCTATTATCGAGTTCCGGACATCGAGTATTCTTATTTCGCAGGCTGCTCTACTGGCGGGCGACAAGCTCTCAAAGAGATCCAGCTACACCCGGACTCTTTGGACGGGATAGCAATCGGGGCACCTACATGGAAAATACCTACTCTAGCGGGCGCCACCACGCGGCTGGGTCTCCTCAATTACCCGGCCGACGAACCGTACCATATCGACCCTTCACGGTTTCCTTCGATTGTGCGGGAAGTTGTCCGGCAGTGCGACGGACAAGACGGGTTGGTCGACGGCATCGTATCAGATCCACTAGGGTGTAATTTTGATTTCGAACAGCTCCGATGCGGCACCTCGACATCCGAGTGCTTCACTCTACCGCAGCTGGGCACGATACGGAATTTCTATAGCGACTGGATCGACGCGAACCGAACATTCGTGTTCCCGGGCATGAGTCTTGGCGCTGATCCCACGTTTCTCCTATCGGTGCCTCAAGGTTACGATTACTATAAGTATTTCGTATATAACGACCCGAATTGGGACTTTACGCAACTGAGTTACGAAGATATTATATACGCCAACAACGTCGACCCTGGAGATGCCGCGGCGGATGACTACGATTTAACGGCGTTCATGGAGCGCGGAGGTAAAATTATCATGTACCACGGTAGCGCAGATTTCCTGGTCCCGACCAAGTCAAGCACTTGGTTCCATAAAGAAGTGCAGCAGCTATTGGGGCCGGCGGGGGTCCGGCTTGATGACTTTT
>JAPUUL010000953.1:0-12564 GCA_029590625.1 Lasiodiplodia mahajangana
CGAGACTAGGGATTGCAGGGCCACGGTGCCTAGGTTGCCGTTGGCGCCGAAGAGCGCTACGTTTTTGATGGCCATTTTGCAAGAGGTCCGTCCGATGGAAGTCTGAGGCTTATAGGAAAGGAAATAATCAGTGTCCAGGATAGATACTTGCCAATATAGTGTGGCCGTCGAGAATGGGACCGCCTGCCCCGGTCCGCGATATTAGTCAGCTTCGAGTGTATAAGTCCCGTCATCGGCCTCTTAGTTGACGAACGGATGAAATCATCAAGTAGTCCTCGCGAATTCCAGCCCCTTCGAGCACATTAAAACGTAGTTATCTCGGTATGCTCATGCGTAGATAAGGATGCATGTGCATACAAGTAGTGTATAGCTAAGGCACCCGTCAAACTTACTGCTGGCTTAGAAAGACTGGATGTTGAGCAGAGCGGAGCAGTTGGGCATGCATGTAGACTAGTTCCGGCGTTGGGAAGACGGCCCGGGCCTGGATAGACGACACTTCTCCCCGGGATAGAAAACGGTGGCTTGCGAACAATCACAATGTGGCCCAAAGCCTTCGGTATATATCCATATCCTCGATCAAGTACATATATCGAAAGGAGTAACGAGGATCCATTCTTCCTAGAGCATTGTACTAAGATTCATGATATTGGATTCCCTTGGCCAAAGGAATTGCTAAGAACCATAGTCACCACCATGATCCAACACATACATAGCATTAGAGACAATGAGCGTAGAGTAAGATACTAGCACAATAGCTAGCTAGCTACGACTTTCAATGAACTGACTTAGGTACCTAGTAGTACAAACCTTTCCAAACTTTTATTCCCATGGGTATACCCCTCCCCCATTAACTCCCTTTTAATACAATCCCCCTAACATATCCATGGTGTTGCCGTTATGTCGTGATAAAAGATACACGAGGAACTGCCCTACCTCCGCTATAGTCCCGAAAACAAAAACTCATCTTACAGACTTTCGCGGCTGGAAAATGCAGAAGACAGCACCCGGCTGGCAGGTTACCTGGTCTCGCATGTCCCGCCACATCGTTTCTTCATCGTAGCCCGGAGCAAAGCTCACGTCAAAGTCCTGAAGGAGAATCGTGATGACGAGGCGAAGCCCAACAATGGCCATGCTCTTTCCCAGGCAATATCGGGCTCCGGTGGAGAACGGCGCAAAGGCTCGCTTGTCGAGGATGAGTTCCGGCCGCGAGTACCAGCGCTCAGGGATGAAGTCGTCCGGCTGCACCCACGACGATTCCACTGCGCACACTTATATTAGACCTCATTTGATACTTAAACTACTACTAGAGCGCCGCAACTTACTTCTGTGAACGACGTATTTCGGGCATGTGACTTTGACCCCCGGGGGGATGAGAACATCATCGACTAACATGCCTTTGGGGCCCGTGATTCTGTTTCCTCCCGTCATGACCGGCGGAACGAGCCGAAGCCCTTCGTTTATGACACCGTTAAGATGAGGCAGAGCCGCGAGAGCGTTCGCATCGTTCACGTCAATCCCAACAATCTCATCCTGGACCTTCTTGGCGTGCTCCGGATACTTGGCGAGGAACCACCAGATGGCAATGAGAACGGCACGAGTAGTATCGCTGTAGAGGATGTCAATAGCAATTCCCGGCTGGCGTCCTGATAGGGGAAATAGATCAATCAAGGGCGAAGTAGCTTCGTCGTTACAAGCGATGTAGTCAGGGTGAGCGCGAGACTGACCTTCCTGCGACAACGGCTGTCACCGCCGTGCCGCTGAGATGAAGATCCCTAGCCCTTTGGCTTTTGATGCCAGCAGTGTTCTCATACTCCTCAATAAAGTACGTGGCCATGTCCGTCTTGCCATTCCCACCACGCTACATCAAATCTTCATTAGGGACAAGAACTTTAGCAAGTTTATCCTAACCGCAGGGGCAGAGCTTACTTTGAATCGCTCTAGCATATGATGCTCGCAGAATTGCATCATGTGACGCCAATCGTTGACTCGCCCGACCGGCGGCATAATCTGGAAACCTAGGAGAGCGATCCATATAGCATCGCCGAGAGGCCCCGCTAGAGCCAAGGCACGGTCTCTGTGTTCTATGCCGGGATGCGTTACTTTTGATCTCGTGAGGTTAAAGTCTTCGCCGAAGAGCACTTCTCCCATGGCGTCCCATGAGTACCAGGACATGACTTGATCAAGGTTTACGGGCTTCTCGTCGAAACTACTGATGCAACGTGAGAGCTCCCGAACGAGACTTATGATGCGAGGGTGATAGTCATTCATGGCTGCCGAAATAATTTAGTTCCTCTTTGGCTATTCGCGACATGGGACGAGGTTCGTCTACTTACCTTTACTTGATAATCCTTGGGCCCAAAACTTGCGGCCTTCCTTGTGCTCAAGCTTGTCGCGGGTGAAGATGGCTGAGCTTCTCGGCCGGATAATGTCGTACCAGACGTCCCTAGTGGTCTCGTTGCCCAAACCGTCGAGCAGCTCGAAAGCCACAGGGTTGAATATGGTGATCTCATTTGGACCTTGGTTGAGATGTGCTTAGCCTCGATATTTAACCAACCAAGACCGCTTACACATGTTCTCAAGGTAAGCGGCAATCGATCAGCTCACCTGTTCTGACCATGGGGCCGTAATTCTTGTAGATTTTCTGCTGGAATAAAAAATTGGTCGAGTCGCGAACGTGCCACACATGCCAGAGTTTACTGACGGCAGCCAGTCTTGGGCCGCGGAATGGAGATAGGCGATGGAAGTAGAGACGGTATACGGTCATGCTCGAGAACAGACCACTCAAGTAGGCGACAGCCAGGATAGCGAAGCGACCAAGAACCCCGGTGAGCGCGTCATCGAAGCGGCCAAGATAATACAGCGTGACAGCGCCAAGGGCGAGGTGACTGACGATGATGTGTGGGCCATGTAAGTGCCACTCGCCATGTTTAAAGATGCCGAGATGCACTGCGACACCAGCTGCGATGGCTAGGATGGGAAGATGTTGTCCCTGCCCCATGGCTATGTTGTGTTCCTGAATTCTTGGCAGCACCGTCCTCGAGGGACTGCTAGAAGGGCGAGAAGGTGTAGGGACGAGAATGAAAAGATCGAAAATGACGACAACAAAGTCGAGGATGGAGCACTTATTGCGCTGCCGCCACCACGACAACCACGACTACCACTACCACCACGACCACCACCCCCGCTTGCGCGCGCACTCGATCCGCGGCGCTCGATCCGAAGACTTTCTCGGTAATGCAGGGGGCTATTGGGCTATTGGTATTGGGGGACTTTCTAGGACAGCCCCCCCGGTTCACGATGATTGTGTATACTACATAAGGCACCTCTTGCCACGATAGGCAAGGTAACATTCCATGTATGGTAGGTACATCATTTCCACACCTGTGTACATGGGGACAGATCGATATACAATTGGGTGATAGCCATCTAAGTACGTCTTACCTCTCTCTCTTGAGGGCATTGCAACAGCCTGCCTAGGCTACCTTGCCAGTTGAGTAGCATAGAACTAGTTACACGTTCTGTCAAGTATGGCCGACTCGATATGTAGGTACTGTAGCCCGTAGACGCCGGCTACCCGGAAAAAGAGGTAACCGTAACCGCAAATCTGTAACTATCTCGAGCCTACATGCTAGTCGGCCAGTCCGGTGTGTACGACGTGAAAAATTACTACACAAGCGCAGCTGCATTCCCGCTAGGACGCGATGATGCCTATCCTGAAAAAGCTAGGCAGATCCTTTAGTTTGAAAACCGCGCATCCAATGACCCAGGTACAGTATCTTCTCGATCGATCAAGCTAGTTAAGGTATAGTTCTATAAGTGTTCATCTGGCGAGGAAAATACCACGCATGTGTAGGTAAAGTATGTACACTAGACTTTCGGTTAGATGGCGATGTGGGAATACCTTACCTAATGTAATAAAAGACTTGGAACCCGCTTAACGTACCCAAGAGTACGGGAAGTAGGACCAAATAGGCGCAGATAAGTAGGACGAGAAGAATTGGCACATTCGACGGCACGGAAAAGGGGATCCTCTTAAAATAGTGGGAGGCCCTTCATCCCTGCTGAGCAACCCGAGTACGCTGGCTAGTTATCTGCAATACAACCTTCTGACGGATGAACACGGCGGCCCGAAAGGCGAGTATTGGTCCACAAACCCCAGTTCTTAGGACATATGTACTAACCTGATCTACTGTATCCATCCCTGCTTATTAAATGTACGTATTTGCAGCCCATAGGCAAGTCCCTACGTAGCCTTGGATATACATAGTGTAGGGAACCTGGCGTACCGTGGAAAGAATACCTAGATGCAGGATACCTACCTAACAGTAGATAGACATCTAGGTTAGGTATACATATGCTCTAGCATTTCGATCGTCTATCGGATACTTGGCTAAACTCCGAATCCGATAGTCGCATCGGTGCCAAGGCTCCAAGGCCTGTTGCTCATCTGCTAGGTATCACGGCACTATCGAGGCCAAACCTACCAATCCGTATACTAAGGCCGCACATAGCACCTATGTAGTTTTCTCTTCCATTAGCACTACCTAGTCCAGATACCATATCTCGGCACCCCTTCCATGGACAGAGCTACCTATGGAGATGGGTAGTTGGTTTAGGTATTACTATGCAACCGTCCCAGTGCCACCGAGAAGAGATCCCTGGTCCGGAAAAGAGTGGACAGGATTACCTACCTACCTACCTACCTAGTAGTATCTATCACGACATCTCGCCCAAACAGGCTTGGCGTCTGGGGAAGCGGAAACAGCCGCAGCAGGGACGAAAATGCATGATCACTGATAGGCACCTACGCATATAATGCCTGCGGTCGGATACCTGCATGCTTGCTGTACATATGTACGGTCGTGGAACAGGACGCGATATCCGGCTTAGCTGGTACCGCCATTAAATAACATGCATGTCCCATGTAGATTGATGATTGTCAAAAAGATACACACTGTCAGGGGTATCCCCGTAAAAGTTCTGTCAAGATTTTCCTATTTACTGCGTACAAACGCTAGGTTTTCCGAAAGCTGGCAGTTAGCTTCTGGATATGACCTATTCTGTAGATGAATGACGAATATCCGTCAACCTATTCAGAACTTATACTCGACACGTGAGCAAAAAAAAAAAAAGAAAAAAAAAAGAAAAAAAAAGAAAAAGAAAAGAAAAAGAAAAAAAAANAAAAAGCTTGCATCCATTGACTAATATGTGTCAATGCAAGGGCCAAGCTGCCATTATACCTACAAGTCATGAAACTACAAACTCTCAGGCATGCGAGTTACATACATAGATGCTAGGTAAGCAAAACCACTTAGGCATGAACGCTTCAGTTTACTCATGTCCTTGACTCTAACGCCCAAATCCCAGTACGCAGTGCTGTAAGGTTGTTTCTTTTTCTTCCGATTCTCTCTTTCAAGTTTCCTTAACCATGCTAGGCTATATAGTAAACACCTGGATCAGTTTGTTGTGGTGTAGGACAAGGCATACCTTGCGCTGGTACGCAATTCGCCTCCATGCTTCTGTTGCACAGAAACCGCCACGCCGTTTCAAAAGACGACAAGTAGCTGGTTTGCTATGCTCTCAGCACTCTAACCGTGGCACACGCCACTTGAGCATTTCGTCTGCTAGCTGGGAGTCGGGTGTAAGAGTATGGATTCTACTCTTGGCCGGCCAAAGAAAACCATTGATAGATCATTTAGGAACACTGGGTGACGATTACAGCTTGGCTCTAGATCGATATCCCTTTGCGTCTCGGCCGTTGTAAAAGTTGCCAGCGTGACGCCCTGGACAACGGATGCGAGGTATCGCTCGGATTCGAGTCAACCCAAAACCGTCGCGCCTCGTCAATTGTAGTTCGACTCCCAATCGCAGCTAGGTTCCCGTGGGCTACTCAGGTAGTCGGCTTAGGGGCGAGCAGTCTACTTTTACAACCTAGGGACGCTACTCGGAAAGTGCTCCGTGGCCCGTCTCCTTCGACTCGGGTCTGGGCACATACCTATCGCGTCCAAGCATCTTGTCGAGGGAAGTCTAATGTTAGGAAATTGCTAGACGCCAGGATTGTCAATTGACATCGCGGCTATGTGCCTGGTATTTAAAACCTTTTAACGCGTGGCCATCCACGGTTTCGTTGCAGTATATCGTGTTACTGTAAAGGTTAACGTACTCGACTTAAATGCACACTTGATGAAATCATACGAAAATGACTGATCATTAAAAGCATGAACGCCCAAGATTCTTGATTCTTGGAAAGGGCAAGAAAGTATATAGCTACTAAACTAAGTGCCACTAGCTACTGCCTGTGTTGAATGGCATTGTTCATGAAACACAGCCAAGTCTGCCCATGAGACAGCTTGGCTCGCCTTACTGTTTTCCAGACGTGCCTCACTATGTTAGGTCCAATACCTAGGCCAGGCGCTGGGCTGTTTCAAAACGCCTATCGGATAGCTCTCATTGCGTGCCCTTCGTTATGTAATGACGAGGGAGGTTATATATCACTTGCTATCTGGACGCCGCCCAACCCAAATTGCGGCTTGCATTCTCTCCAATCATGGTAATAAACCGAGAGACGTTAGCAGCTCGCAGGGTATTTAGTGACTTTTACATACAACGTAGAATCGATGCGACGAAGCTCCAGGCAAGCTATGAGTTGAGATATAATTCTAGGCTAGGAGTTGACCACTCAATTCTCCTGGAAGCAACGAGCCGGCTACAACTGAGGATGCCAAGTGACTGCTTCCATTCTGAAAAGACGAACTCTGAAATGTTCGCCCTGCCATCGATTAGAACTGAGCACGGTGGTATATATTGTAACAGAATACCGGTGCTCCGACGTCTTGGCCAAAGCAACGATGTCCTTGGCGGCCCTTGGCGACTTGACCATCACACGTCTCGACGACCGTCCGTAACGGCTCGGCATTTCTGTAACATATTCTCCAAGCTCACCTTGAAGTCTGGCGCAAGACTCGACTGATAGATAAAAACTTGTCTGCCCAATCCAAAAACTCAACCTGACCAATTCGCATGTCTTGCTGTTATGTGAATTCGATCTTCCTTCCGCCATTTCTCTTCTAAGTCGTGCACCGGTGCACCACCTTACNTTTTTATCCTACATTAAGCAGGCTTATTTATAATAATAATAATTCGAGCAACTCCATCGGTCCAACCAGCTTCTACTTCACCGAGTGAGATACAATGAAGTCCGTCACCACCCTCGTTCTAGCTATTTTCGCGGCTGTCGCCGTCGCCGCTCCACTCAACATCAATCTTGGCGCCTACTCTCCCGCGCTGGTGGTCGGTGATGGAGCTATAGGCTTCCGTGGCGCCGAGGGTGAAGCTGCAGCCGAAGGAGCCGCCGTAGCGCAAGGGCGAGGGATCCTATCTGAATAGATGGTATCTCATAATGGCATCTTGAAGAAGTGAGTATGTGCAAGCGGCCTGACCGGGGACTTCTGCTAAATCAAGTCTACTATAGCTCTACTAGGAGATACATAAATATGTGATGTTAATCGGAAAAGAGAGGCACTGGGCCTATGCGGCACTGTCTACTGAGCGGACATCAACAACGATGGTCTCTCCGTAGAGAGAGAGACATCAACTCGACGGAGGGGATAGCATACACACAGAAGAAGGCATCCATGAATAACAGTTTATGATCGGGGCGGCGCAGTTTGCACAGGGTTGGGGGTTATACATGATCGGACAGACGGGGTGCTCGATGGGAACTACTGGGTAGATATTCCTTGGAGTCAACGAATACTGATTTTACTATATGGGCGGTCTTGGCATGACCGGAAGCACGGCGTCTGAGAGTAGAGCGAGCATTTGGTCATCTAGAGTTGGAAATATCAATAAGAAGCCGAGTGCCAATGCAGTCGAATAGCTCCTTGTCCCTTGTCCCTTGTCCTTTGTCTTTTTAAGAATTCATCTAAGCAGACTGGAGGCAGTGTTAGAAAGAGTACTGACGTCACAAGCAGGGAAGAGATATCTACTTACATATACTTAGTAAGTATCTCCAGCTCTCTAGTCACGAAAGAAACTATTTCGGTGCCATCTTGTCCGCTACCCGAAATTTGATGATTCTACCTACTAGCGACTCTACTAGCGACGGCTTCTGATTGGAAGGTAAGTGCCCGATGCGCCGCTAAGGATCTTCCAACTGCCGGTAACGCCAGATGCTTCCCGCTACGACTTTTCCCCTGGTGTACTTCAGGTACCATGGAAAAGCTTAACCAGGGGTACAGCATACAAGACAAGCACGGGACTCACGCAACACGCCAGCAACATCAAGTCATAAAGTCTTTTTTGTCGACAGATTCATTACGATCCGAAGGCTCTACTCGTGCATAGTCACAGTAGGGAAATGATAGCAGTGTGATGAGTATAGGGCCTGACTACTCCGTGCATCGGAGGAATCCCTTAAAGACATGAATACGTGTTGATACCGGACCTCATCTGACAGCCAGCCAGCATATGATATGCATCTCTTAGTCCAATACTGGAAAAGGAGCGATATTTCGTACCTCCTCTCCTCTCATGCATTGATTGTCCGCTGTCCCCCGCACCAGCCATGACATTGACGTGGGGCACTCGCTGCATCCAACCAGTTGGGAGCACCGCACTGAGGTGAACAACCAACTTGAAATTCTTTTACCGGTAGGCCGATAAGAGGACGCTCTCAATGTCTGTTTGCCTCGAGTTTCCAAAGAGCTAGGAGTGTAGACTATACGTGACGCACAATCTTTTTCTCTGGCTCGTATTTGACCAGATCTATCCTAAGCCGTGGATTATCTATGAAGCTTAGCCCTTTTGGATGAATCACATACTACAGTATCAGCACACGAAGTCAAGATGAAACGCCTCCCGGGCTTTAACGTGGCCAATGTTCTCGAGAAGCGAGCGCTTCTGATAGCCATAAACTCGATCGCTGCCTTGTCTATCTTCTTCTTCGGCTATGATCAAGGTCTTTCATACCCCCACTCCCGTCCCGTCTTCGAAAGGGGTAGGCTAACCCGGGACACATTCTAGGCGTCATGGGCGGCGTGAATAATGCGAAAAACTATATTGATCTTATGGGGTTTGGTTATGTGGATGAAGAGACCGGAGACCCCGTTATAACGAACAGTTTACTTCAGGGAGGCATCGTTTCCGTCTATTACCTGGGGACATTGGTCGGCTGTCTACTCGGAGGCTGGATTGGAGACAGGATCGGTAGAATCAAGACCATCGCTCTAGGGGCTGGATGGGCCATCTTCGGAGCTTCGCTGCAGTCGGCAGCTATGAACAGTAACTGGATGATTGGCTGTGAGCAATACCAAACATGACCGACTGCGGACACTCAGAGCTAAGCAAGGCGTAGCCCGGGCCGTCAACGGAATTGGAACCGGTATCCTGAATGCTGTCGTTCCTGTCTGGTGAGCGTAATCGAGCCGCCCTTTGTGTTGAGATGATTTATCTGACTAGTTGGATTCGCAGGGCTACGGAGACGGCTGAGCACACTTCGAGGGGACAGTTCATCGCCATTGAATTCACGTTGAACATATTTGGAGTCGTGGTCGCTTACTGGCTCGAATTTGGGTTGTCTTATAGTGAGTGACGTTATGATTTGTTTTGTTCCTTGTTCCTACATATATAAGTATATATATGCCCTGATCTAAGCGACGAGATTTCTGACCTTTTTTTCTCTCTGGTAGTTGATAATGGAGTCACCGCGTTTCGATGGCGTTTCCCGATCGCATTCCAGGTAAGCCATCTACGCCTAATCGAGGAATAGCAGCTACTACTGCTAGTTTTCCAACCTTCCCTTCCCCCTTTCCTACTTCAACTTTAGTCTCTCGAACCTACTGTTAGCCGAACTATACTGACGTAGAGACCCTGGAAGATCATACCGCTCCTCGTGCTCTTCGGGTCAGTCTGGTTCTTCCCCGAATCGCCGCGATATCTCGTTAAAGCCGGCAGAGACGAGGAAGCCCAATACGTTCTACGTCGGCTCCGTGGATCGACGGGTGGCGGCCTAGTTCGGGCCAACATCGAGTACCAGGAGATCCGCAACGTCATCGACAAGGAGAGCCAAGAGTCGAAGCGGACCTCCTATATGCACATGTTTTTCGGGATCGGTTCCGGGAACCTGCACATTGCGCGACGGGTCCAACTAGTTAGTTCCCTGGAGTCATTATTTCCCCCTTTTGGCATATTTTCGGCCTCATTGCTCCTGCACGCTCCCGAAACATGAGCTGAAATCTTACTCTTTTCGGTAATTACTAACTCCAGCGTGTAAACAGGTCATATGGCTTCAGATCCTGCAGGAGTGGGTGGGCATTGCCGGCGTCACCGTCTACGCCCCTACCATCTTCCGCATCGCTGGTTTCGGGAGTCAGAAGAGTCAGTGGGTCAGCGGGCTCAACAACATTTTCTACATGTTCGCTACCCTCGTCTGCGTCTTCACCTTGGATCGGATTGGCCGCCGCTGGACCCTATGGTGGGGTGCTGCTGCCCAGGGTATAGCAGTAAGTTAAGCCCAAGCACGCTGAATTAGAATAATATCCATACTTTCCTAGTGTTTGTGCTCATGGATAATGATATATTACTAACTCTCCTTGTCTCTAGATGTTCCTCGCCGGAGCGTTCTCCCAGCTTGGCGAGAATGCGTCTCGTGCCGGAGATGTTGGTAAAGCTAGCTCGTACGGCGCAGCTGCAGCATCTTTCGTGTTTATTTTTACCTCGGTATTTGGAGCCACGTGGCTTACGGTTCCATGGCTATACCCAGCCGAAATTTTCCCACTTTACGTCCGGTCACAGGGCAACGCATGGGGAGTAGTCGGTTGGTCTTTAGTGAGTAACTCTTCTATAATCTCTAGAGCGTCGGGTTTTATGTTTATGACCGAGCTACTCAAGGCGGCGATAACTAACTCTGAGTGTTTTAGGGTAACGGGTGGCTAACACTGCTTTGTCCGGTTCTCTTTGAAAGTAAGTTTTGCCTGCCGGTATGGGAGTTTGGCGGCTCGTCTAACGAGCTATAGGAATTGGCGCAACAACGCTTCATATCTTTGGCATTGCCAACGTTATATCGATACCGATTGTCTGGGCCTTGTACCCAGAGACGAACCAACGGACACTAGAGGAAATGGATTTTCTCTTTGCAAGCCCTTCCCCCTGGGTCTGGGATGCCGAGAAGACGTTTGCGCGACTCAAAGCGGAGCAGCCAGTTATTGAGGCGGCAAAAGACGCCGGGCCCGTTGGTGACGTGGAAAACGGGCAAAGGAGCGACTGAGAAGAGAGATAGCATATGGCCTAGAACTTATTCCCGCCCATGGTGCCGCGACAACACTCGTACTCCTCAATAGCCTCCGTCCCCTCCACGCTAGTTTCTGCCTGAGGGGAAAGCCAATAAGATATGGATAGATGCCTGTATACGGTGAGACTTCTATAAAGAGAGTGATTTTTCTTGCTTATTACATGAGCAACACTCTTAACTCTGTGAACCATCTGTCTACGTGAAAACCGCTCATCAGTACCAGGCTGGAGAGAAGATTGCCTCCGCTACCGAATGCATACTACCAAAGCTGCAATCTAAGGAAATAGGTTAGCGGCAGATGTTGATGCCTTCTTAAGGCTCCCTAAGTAGCTTATAACGGTAAGCGGGTCATGGCTGCGTTTGTAAACCAAAAGGACAAGCACTAGACTGATCCAAACCCGAAATGAAGGACACAGTTGACGGTAAGGCTACGAAGCTTTCTTCACGCCAGATCCATGCAATTATACTCAGAGGAAGATGATTATGTCGCAAAGGTGAGATGTTGGCAGTATAGTAGATCACGAGGCGGGGAAACGAAACACCAACAATATAACTCAATTTCCTTTCAACAATAGACGTAATAAGAAAAGAACGAATACCGAAAAGTCCCAGCCAGTACCCTCCAATAAACGTACCTGGGCGTCTTGATGGACACGACCTGTTGACCGAGCCCCCCACAACTATGCGTCTGTGCTCCGTTTGCTCCTCTTCTTTCTCTTGCCTTCCAAGCCAAGGCCGGGCGACTCGGAGCCATTAAAGTTAGGCTCCGACTGCTGATCTATAGATTCTTCCTTCTCGTAGTAGTCCTGGCTAATCATCAGCATGTCTACGAGACCAATACTAGGAATGTTCTTCGCGCGTGTAGCCTGGACCTCTTCCCAGGCGCGGATAGCTCCCTCGACCCCGCTCAGCTGCCGCGCATTGTCGTTGCGGAACTTGAACTGCTCATGGGGCTCACGGGATAAAATATCCCGGTTGGTGGCGGCCTGGTGCATGTCTTCGTGAATATTTCCCTTTTTGATGTTGAGCAGGCCGATCTTGAGTGCAATCTCCCGGTTGGACAGGCTGGAGAGATCTTTGTGGTGCTGAGGCAGGTCGAAACCGAGGCCGTCGGGTCCCTTAATCCCCTTGATCTCCGTGTTATTCAGGGCGATAGGCCCAGAGCGCGGATTGCGGGAGCCCAGGCTCATGCTTCGTTTGCCACGATAAGCAGCGGTGCTATCAGGATCCTCATGACCGGGCGGAGGTGCAACATTGGTGGTAGTCAATTCGGC
>JAPUUL010000954.1:0-12561 GCA_029590625.1 Lasiodiplodia mahajangana
GCGGAGGATGTAAAGAATGTTTCCGCCGTCCTCTTCCTCGTTGGGGTGGTCGGGATGCCCGTAGTAGCGATGCGCCCAAATAGCCCAGACCTGCTTGCCAGGGCTCCCAGCGATCGCCCCTTTTGCCTGTGCCTTCTTCCCGAAAATATGTTTGGTAGCGAAATCCTCCTTTCGGATATGCCATAGCATATGATCAAGGTCCGGTAGGACCACCACGCGCCTCCGTACCGTACTGGGTGTTGCCATTGCCTTATAGACCATGGCTTCATCTCTAAGGCAGAGTGCCTCTAGCTCTGACTCAGAAATTGGCTGTGCCAGCACCGGCTTCTCCATCTTGAGAGGCGGGAAGACAAAGTGCCCATTGCTAGGATTTGGCAGCCAACCCGACCTAGCATAGTATTCCTTCCCAATATCCGAGTACAGGACGCTACCAACGCTCTTGCCATACTCTGGTTGCCACCCACGCAGTGCCTTGGCTAGCTCTTTCATAAGACGGGTTCCGTAGCCCCGGCCCCGGAACTCCGATGGGCAAAAGACACTAGCGATAGCGTGAACAAGGCCCTCCTTGATGTTGCCTTTCTCGTCACTGATGAGACACCGCTTACGAAAGCTCTCACAAGAGCAGAAGACTTGCCGCCGGCCCGGCACCAGCTTTTTGTCAACGAGAACCCATGTGGTCATGCCCCCTTCCTTAGCAAGCGGGACTGTCGTAAGATACCGAGCCTCAGCGATGTAGAGAGGCACAGTTAGCGAATCCTTCCACGAGGCCGCAGTGTTGGTCCAGATCTGGGTGCATTCTTCAGGAGTGGGCTGACCAAGGTATAGACCAGGATATTCGGAGCTAGGGAGTTCGACGGTTGACTGTATAACTATTGGTGATGGCACCACTAGAGTCGATGGATTCAGAGTCTTGGCTGTCATTGTGATATTCCCCTGGATAAATTTGCGACAGGTTTCGCGTGCGGTGAAATATACTCAGGTATGAGCGCATGATATAGTAACTCTCCAGATGGTCCAGACTAGGCGGGGGAGAATAAGTGACTGGGCACTAAGAGTGTCTCTAATAGGTAACAGCCACGTCTCAGACGATAGAACTAAATCAGTTCACCGCTATGAGGACATCTCCCGAAAAAAGAGAAACAATATCCCTAGATCCCTATTACGGCCTTAGTTCGTTTAGTTCGGAGTTGTGGGGGTGGGGTTGGGTGCTAATTCGTGGGTCGCTTTATCATAAGGAGGCTCGAAATGTGAGGAGTCGAGTCGACGAGCATCTCAGACATCGCGGTCAGACATGAGCGGGGTGACGTCGTATACAATCTAGGGGCGGCACCATGCCCAATGGGGAGGCCCGCCAATTAAACCCTACAGGTGCAACAATGTGTTCGCGATAGTGTTGCGAGTAGTTGAGAGACCCGGCGCTGCTGGGCTAGGCAATAAAATAAAGCACACCATCAACTAGTAGAGTTTGCACCATTAATTCGTTTCCTCTAGGTTTAAACCGCATATTACAGTATGAGAAATTGGCTCATATAGGCGCGTCAGGGGCTAAACTACCCCCCTATCGGCACGAAGAGTTTAATTACAGACTCATGAGCTTCACTAGCCGTTTGAAGGAGTGTTCTATAATTATGGTTATTGTCGAATTACATATCTCTGTTGTCTTTAAAGGAATATACACACATTTCTGTATGCTCATTATTTGATGTAAAGAAATGTAGGTATGTGGTGATGTGTTAGGACACAGGCCACTAATATTTTAACTGTTGGCTCCGATCTTTATTTAAAGAAGTGAGATGATCGGTTGTATGTTATGAAGCTATAAAAGAGCTCGACTAATTAACTATTCTAATCACCAGACCAAAACTGCTTTATTTAACAACCTTAAATTAGCCTCCAAACCTGTTGATTTAATTGATAAAACTTGACTGGCCCGATCTAACTGAACAACTGAGTATAGCCGCGTTAGCCAAGCCACTCAAGTTAGTCTCGTTAGTCAGCTCTAGTTAGTTAGAGTTAGCTAGGAAAACCAATTAATCCGATGAGTTAAGTAAATCAGTAGGTTAATAGATTAGACTAGCCTGACTAGACTTAACTCGCTCTGGCTGACTTGATCAGTTAACAAACTGCCAGGGACCTTATGATAGGGGTAGGTAATGACTATTGTTGTCGCGCGAAAACCTTTTAAGCTATCTGCTTCGCTGGCTAACTACCTATAAGGGCAGATCTTCTTTGTCTGTGTGCCTTCATAGTTGCCCTACCTCTAGGTCTCATCCTCTTGGTCTCATCCTTCACATAGCTATGATGACAGCTACGATCCATGACACAAACTAAATTAACTGACCGATTAACCTACTCATGCGACCAATTGGATCGAACTGGCCTGCTCGAATGCTAACTGAAATAAATTCAATTCATATTAACATATTCAATTTACTAATTCAACTTACTAGATCGCCACAAGGCACAGTCGCTACCACTACGACACCTCAAAATACTATCGTGAGGCTTCAGGAGGAAGCTATCGCATGGCTTATAAGGCCGAATAAAGCTATTCTTGTATCTGGGTAGGGTAGTAGCTAGGAAGGAGGTCTTAGGAACATTCGCGCAGCAACAACAGTCTATCACATACCTCGTACTATGGGATCCCTGACACAGATTGAATAAAATAAAAGAAGTTGGCTAATTCAGCTAGCACTTATAAGATTTCATCTGTACAATCCACGATATAAGAATGAATACAGCAAAAATAAAATCTTCAACACACGAAATCGATGTGTCAGAAATTTAAGTGCTTTGTAGAAAAGTGACGAAGAATGTAACCAGTCATAAGGTTGTGCTCATGCTGTTCTTGCCTAGGTACTAAGTACCATTTACTAGATTCTATAGCGGTGATTATATCCATCTTACGGATACATGGGAGGTGATGCTACCTCGGGACAAGTGCTAGTCGTCATATGTCTCTTATGCTTCACTTCCAGGTCTCCCGAAGCGTGCCGTTCGTTATTCAACCAGTGACTAATAGATCCAGCAGGCTGGAACTATCCATTACTATTAATTATAACCGCACCGAACCCCCCTTCGCCTACATTCCTTTCGTTTTACCACTCGTCAACCCCCAAGAAGACATCGTGACGTCCCTTCCCACTGTTGTAAACGGCTTCAATCCCAAACTTTATTTGCTTGCGCAATTTCGTAATGATGTCGTCGTCGGATAAGAATTATGATGTGGCACCGTTCATCAACTCCAATCCCCAGCTGCAATCCTACTACTACTCCCTCGAGTCTAAAGCAGGATTCAGGCTGCTCCTCGGCGGTACACGGCACTTAGGGTACTGGGACCATGACACTTATTGGCCCTTTCCCCTGTCGAACGGCCTTCGCCACATGGAAGAAAAGCTAGCTGAGGCACTTTCCCTTCCCACCGGCTCGCGGGTGCTTGACGCAGGCTGTGGTGTTGGCCACGTAGCTCTGTACCTGGCGAAAAGCCATGGCTTCCATGTAGAAGCTATAGACGTTCTTGATTACCACCTTGGCAAGGCAGTTCGGAACGTCGAACACTCTGGCCAGCTAGAAGGCACAGTCACCGTTTCCAAGATGGACTATCATCATCTCGAATCTTTTGTTGACCAATCCTTGGATGGCATCTATACGATGGAGACTTTTGTACACGCCACGGATCCAAAAGCTGCTCTTGCGGGCTTCTATCGTGTTCTGCGGCCGGGCGGTCGCATCGTCCAATTCGAGTACGATCATAATGAGCTTGAACGATACCCATCGTTCCTAGCAAAGCACATGACGATGATAAATGACTACGCGGCCATGCCTAACAACTCGGATCCCGGCGTTTTGAAATCCATGTTGGAAGAATCTGGCTTCCAAGATATTGTCGTTCGCGACTACTCAGCAAACATTCGCCCGCTAACTCGAGTCTTCTTCTTGCTCGCCATCATTCCATTCCTCTTTATTCGCCTTCTTGGGCTCGAACGCTACTTTATCAACACAATTGGTGGAGTTGGTTCATACGTAGGATATGGTCACTGGCACTATCTAGCAATATCAGCCACGAAGCCCGGAAATCCTCTGGAGGCTACGAAATCCAAGTAACAACTGAGGTATAAGAACTTTATCGTCACTCGTTATTAAGCGGACGCTACCACAATAAGAAAGCTATATACAATGCCACTATTAGGTAGATGGTCTTTTGCGCTGGAATAGCTATGGTCAGATGGCTTCGCGCGTTCAATCTTTCTTTATCACGCTCATAGGCGCAGCACGTACCCTTCTCCGACTAATAGAGTCATTCATTTTAACTGCAAGTCGGCTGTTGGATTATTATCGGGGTTATCGAGAGTTTAGGGGGGAGGTGGCGGTGGGCCATGTGGACATCGCACCTCTTCTGACTTGGCTGACCCAACTCGCTTGGAGAATAAAAAATGCGATTTTTCGGTATAAAATTTGAACTGTCGGTGTGATGTCCATGAGGTCCTCCACAGGAGGCGCCAACAAGCCACATTTATCTAGCAGAAATTGACGCAAATCATCTATCTGCATCGGGAGCCTGCATAAGATATGTTTTGGACTTAACCAATGGCCAATGAATGGTCTAAGTGGCGTTAGGCTTTCACGGGTGGCTATTTACCGTAGACCTATTACAGTTGGGACGGTGAGCGCATCTATACTGAGCCCCTACAGATGGTTAAGCGCCCGATTGATGTAGAATTTATGGGTGCCTAGTGTGGCAGAGCTGCCTGATATAAATTCCCAGCTCGTTCGGCCTTCCTCTAGTTGTTGGGCTATCCAATTATCCTATCATCCTCACGTCTAACTCTCTTTCCCCGGTGAACGCCGAATTTAACATGTTACATTCTAATACTACGAAAGGAAACACCTCCCTAGTAGGATGGGTTAACAGTTCGACAGATAGGGGCACTATTGATCTACTCTGGTCTTGCGGTTTCGCGGTTGTTCTTTGCATTTGGGTTGCGACTCACGCAAATGTCGGCTCACCTAATGATAAGTGGTACCACCGCATCATTGACAAGTTCCACCTTTCAATGATCTGTCTCCTTGGGCCTGAATGTATTTTCGCTATTGCAGTGGGCCAGCTCTCAAGTGCTCGAAGATGCGTCAAGGTACGATACCCCTGCCTCAACCCCCCAACTTCATCACTCAACAGTAGTTGAGAAACTGATATTATCCTTTATATTCATAGTTGTTCGAGCGTGATAAGGAATTATGCCAAGGGACAAAATGGACTTATCGACACGCCTTTTTCGTCAATATGGGTGGCATATTCCTGACAAGCCCGGATTTCCCAGATGGCTTTCCCATAAATGGTGAAGAGCTCCATTATCTCATAAAGCATGGCCATGTAGAGTTCCCAGACATGGAGTCGATGTCCATAGACGAGAGAAATAGAACAGACACTCTTTCAAGGTAAGCTAGCTATAACGAAGGCCCACACTATACCCTCTTTTGTTGTTTTCCCCCGTGAAACCTACACTAATATGATTTATGCTAGACTCCTCACGATTTGGCAGGTCAGCTGGTTCTCTATCGTTGAGTTCCA
Source organism: Lasiodiplodia mahajangana (assembly GCA_029590625.1). Classification (NCBI taxonomy): domain Eukaryota; kingdom Fungi; phylum Ascomycota; class Dothideomycetes; order Botryosphaeriales; family Botryosphaeriaceae; genus Lasiodiplodia; species Lasiodiplodia mahajangana. The sequence goes on from JAPUUL010000954.1 coordinate 5,570, forward strand.
GCGAGTCCACATTGGCCTTCCGATGACTACCCTAGAGTTGACTGCACTGTCTTTCGTCTTTGTCATGGTCGGGACGTCGATCTGTTGGTTCAGGAAGCCATCGATCAATCGGCCACGCTCAATACCCACTAAAAGCGAAAAGCGGGTGAATGACATACGTGCCGAAGCACAACAGACTGTAAGTAGAAACCGAAATATGTCATTACATTTTGTATAAGAAGAATTTCCCAGAAAGGCCGTTTAAAACTCAGACTAACGCCATTTCTTCTGTTTCATTTCGTTTTAGACTCACACTAACATGGCCGACACTTGGTACCGTACACCACTGGACTTCATTAGCCTTCACGAGCGAACTTGGCCAGTGGGAACCCACTGGGTATACTATAGCCGGCTAACGGAGATGTTGCATTTAATACTCGTGTCGCGCCCCATGACCAGTCACCCGTGGGACAGATTCCCATCAGACCTATGGCTACCCCTTGACATGTTATTCCTACCTTTGGCAATGGCCGTCTTATTCCCCTGGTCTATCTCGTTTCTTCTTGCCTGGAACTTCAGGTTCCCCACGTCAACTGAAAAGCTTCTGTGGCGAATCTGCAGCGTGTATCATCTTGTTTTTTATTTAATTGGTAGTTCGTATTATTTGATCCAGGCAATTATCTGGAACTGGAATAGATGGAAGGAGACACAATTAGGAACACGACCCCAAGGTGTCCACCCCGAAGTCCAAGTGGTAACGGGAACAAGGAGGCAAAGCGGCGTCCGCCGTCACTTGTATAAGGCCAAGCTCTGGATTTCGTCGTGGAGAAACGTCACGGTTAACCAGAATCCGGAGTTCACGGTGCGACTCCGTATCATGGGCCCCGCCTCATTACTCTGCGGTCTATACATGGTTGCCCGAGCTTACTTCTATGTTGAAGATCTTGTTTCTCTACGGACTCAACCAACGGGGGTATATCAAACAGTGAACCGGTTTGTGCCATTCTTAGGCAGTTAGGTAGTGCTTTGAGCTTTAGGATATTAACCTAGTTTAACCCGATTTAAACGACTTATGAAAAGTAGCCAGTTCCATGATAATTTAATGATTGATTAATTAAAAGTGAAACTAATATAGTTGCTTTTAACCGTTATAGCGTGAAAGATAAACCCCTAAATTAACCCAGTCCCCTAGGGCACTTAATGCACGCTTTAATTATTTCAATAGTATGACGTTGGTTCTACCAGGGACCTATGCTTGGAGTGGGTGATAAACTACTGCTGTTATTACTCCAACGTAGATGCTAAGCTTACTATAATATGCTTCGGGTAGGATAGTACAAGTTTAGCAAAACACCCTAAGACGGAGGCGTATCTAGCAAGGCTATCACGCGATACCGCTACCTACAAACGCGTTTCGGTTGAACTTTTCTTTTCTCGATGCATATAAGCTATGCTACACGGATGTCATAGGTCTGACGGAGCAGCATATTCGGATTTGACCTCTTTCGAGATTAGTTGAATGTTAAGTGGTCCTATACTTCCACAACACATGGCTAGTCGTTTGCCTAAAACTACCCGTCGCCTAGTGCATTTCTCCTCCCCCCCTTCACCAGGGATGGCTCTATTCACGTATAGTTAGCCTCAAGAGTTATGATAAGGAAACCAGGCTGCTTACCCTTCCATCCCAGCACCAGAAAGTGCCAGTGTCCTTTTCTCCTTTCTCTGCTATTACCTTAAGCATTCCCGACACGCTTTCCGAAGAACTGATTGAGCCCTTCACTTCCCAACCGACTTCAATATCGGACATGTCCCTATCGGTATGGTTAGTTGCGGCCTTTCCACTTCGTCAGCGGGTACTTACGTTGCTACTTCTCCGGGATGAAGGGCTAGGATCACAGTTTGGCGCCTCTTCTGGTCCGATCGTCCTAACTCAGCCGCCATATGCCGTAACATTTGGTTAAGCGCGGCCTTGCTAGCGGCGTAGGCCCCAAAGCCATCCTCAAAATCTAGGAAGCGGGTTGTAGACCCTGAATCGGACGAGATGAACACGACCTTCGAGGGTGGGGAATCATGGTCTAGGTTGAGCAGCTTTTGTGCGCAGATGATAGGCCCGATGGTGTTGGTATGTAAATGGAGAGCGAAGTCCGAGAACGATCTATGATATTCCCAATGTTAATACTAGCCAATTAGCATTACTTTCGCGGAGGTTTACACACATCTCGGTGGCCCGATTGGGATATTTCAATACTCCCGCATTTAGGACGACGTTTCCCAATTTCATGCCATTATTCATAGCGTCCCGCATTCTGAAGATAAAGTTCTACCTCGCGTTAGTATTTCCTTGGCGGCCCTGGGTTGTACTCCGTATATTGAGATCGGCTCACGGTGATGCTTTCATCGCTCGAAACGTCACACTCTTCAACAATACATCCCCCCCCCCCCCCCCCTTCTCTCTCCCCTAGCGAGCTGATCAAGTCGAATAGTTTTGGAGCGGCGGCCACATTGCGCACTGCTGCAACTACTAGATGGCCGGCTTCTAGCAACTGCTTGACAAGCTCCAAACCGATTCCACGAGAGGCGCCAACTACCACCCAAGTCTTAGCATCCATTTTTGCCGATATTTAAAGCCCGCGCCTCGCAAGGAAACTTTAGATGTCCAAGGTGAAACGTAATAATCCAAGTCGTATTATGNTTTTTTTTTTCAAGTGCCCCGCTAAAAGATAAGAAGCTGAAGCAAGTGTCTGTTACACCGCTAGAAGCAACAGTTCTAAACACCCCGACCTCGGAGGAGGTTTTATGCCTTACCTAGGTAGCCAATAGAGGCTCTATGCTATAAAGCTTTTTTAAACCAACCAAGACCTGTTTTTTTAGAGGAAAACTAGCTTATAAGCCTTCAGCTGTTTAAAAGCATTTATTCTAAACACAAATAAACTAAACCTTATAACTACAAATAGTCTAAGATCTTTTCACCAAAGGGGACGGAGATCTATATACCCTAAAGCCCTTGGAGCCTTATTAGCTGAGTATGTTCCCAGCCCTATTACGCGAGACCTTGCCACAATGTTTTACTGGTATTATACTGAGACAGTGCGGGCGACTAGCTTATCAGGGGATAGATTGATTAAGGGGCTAGTTTTCGCGATTGATCTAAGTTATTATATTTTTATCCGAGGTCTCGACGTGAGTTTGAGCAGATGCTACTCCGAGATGCGATTAGGCTCTCAAAAGCTATCACGTCGCTTCTTCAAGGGCGCTGTGTGCAATGCATCATATTTTGAATCTCTCACGTTCTTTAAATACCTGCGATATAGAGACTTTGACTATCATCCGTCATAAGAGCACTCCGCATCGAATGTCCAATGTTGCTAAATCCCATTTTATTCGCATGTTCTCTCGCAATCCGGATTATTCAACGCTAACCCACCGCTGTTAATATAGAACCGCACTCCGTCCAATTACACGAAAGAGGATGAACAACAGAAATGATAGCGGCGGCAAAACAGAGCAAACTAGTTTAATTTGATAAGAAGCTAGGCTTCATGGCCGTGTTGCTCGGTGCGGGGTGCTCCTTGCCTTTCATTTTGATTATATAATTTATGGACTAAAGCTGGTTACACTAATGGTCAAGATAGCTTTCGATTCAAGTAAGTTTCATATAGGAATCGCGATTAACTTGCCTGTCTTCGGAAAGAAGTTTGATACTAAATTTCCTCTATCGTCACTTGTCTTCTTCAAGTAACCCCTTAGCTTTGCCGGATCCTCTCGGAGTGAACATACCTTTGTCAGTCTTGACAATATTACGTAGTGCATTGCCTGGAGAACTAAATTCCGCCGGTGGTCTTACCGGGTACGAAATTTCCCATTCCTCTAATGTGGTAGATCTATACACTCTCAGATAACTTAGTTTTGCTATTACAAGTACTATTGGTGATAGTTTCAAGTCACGGGCCGCTGTGTCGCCATCATTGCTTACAAATCGAGATGCGTTGGCGGCATGTTATGCGCGATGAGCTTTTGGCAATGACTGGTTGGCATCCATGCCACTCCTATATGCCAGTTAGGTCTACTGTAACCCCTGTGTTGCATAATGCGTTTAGAGGATTCACCGTACGCGTCATGTTAGGCCAGTAATAAGAAGGGTTTTTCAATGTTACAGTAGTATTGCTTAGGTCAGGTGAGGAGAAGTGCACTTTTGCTGTTCACGCCAGCAAAGCCATTTTAGAATAAGTATTCCGTGTCTGTGTTGATCTACTTTGGAAAGGATAGTGTAGGAGCGGATCATCTTTGTCGGATCACTGATGTGCACTTTGTGATGCGCCATGTTGGAACCAAAGTAAGCAAAATACCGACCATCGGCTAACGTTAAACTGCTCTCACACATCAAATCTTTCTAGTGCCATAATAGGTATCATTGGTAGCTCAATTGGACTGATCGTGACCTTGATTGGACTGACAAGCAGGTCGGTCGGGGTACCTCGCTCTCGACAGCATCTGTTGGAAGTCCGAAGACAGAAGAAAAGGCTCGGACACAAACTTCGCAAGGCTGAAGATGAGATTAGTTCACTGAAAGGGATGGATATACGGGGAGTCAACTACTTGAGATGTGAGACCCGAAACCTAATCAGCCACTCCCGTTGCCAGATACAAAAGTTCGAAAGATTCTACCACAAGTTTAATAAATCCCAGACTATCAGGAGCTTGAATTACGTTGCTATCTCGGCTGGCAGTGATAAAATCCAGAAATATGCCAAACGCTTCGAAACATATTCAGATTGGATTACGATTGCGCGGCTCTCCATCTCCGTGTGCGATCTGCCCACATTTCTGCATTCGAACAATGTTCCTACTAACGAGTCACTAGGACACATAGCATCGCTGAGGGAGCATGGCTAGGTTATACTAGCGTGTCTCTATTGTGCCGGAGAAACGTTGATCATCTGAGGGACGAATTGGACCGAGTCAAACGAGCAAAAAAAGCACATCCCGGAAGGCTAAAGAAATTATTAGTCAATAAAGGCGTTGACCTCGAGTGGTTGGAAAGATATGCCGATGGTCTGGTTTTGTTGTTAGTGCTTCAGATACCGGTACGGCGAGTCCCACTGCGATCACGAATAGCTCACCAGATGCAACTGCGCAACATCGCCGCGTATCTGACACATGGGGAGTCCATCCTCCGATTAACCTGATTTCCTTCACCCACCATGACCAAGTGTAGGATATTCCACGCACTCCACCGAACGCGCACACCTCGGCAGCTAGATCCCGACCAGATGATGGGGGGGGACTATGACGACCGGAGGTCCAAACACAGCCGGAGCCTGAGCAGGGCACAAATCATACATCCGGAGTCATCAAGCCGTTCATTCACATCGATTTTGGATTCGGGATACGGCGATAATGGCGCGTGGAATATGACTCCTTTATTGCAAGGAGAGCACCGCTCACGCGAGAGACATCGTCATAGCGTATCGAGGAACCGAGCAGATATGATGACATCAGGCCTTGGACGGACGAAAAGCGTGGAAAGCAACCGGCACTCTCACCCCCGCGGGCGGCCACATTCCCGCCGCAATGAAACACATATCCGGCCTAGCTCGCATCAATCGTACCAGTCGGAGCACGGCAGCGACCAGGAGAGTCGGGGCCGTGACACGCATAAGCACCGTTCCCAGGACACTCAGCAGAGCCAAGGTTCACATTTGCGATACCGATCTCAATCAAGATACAGTAATTCCCCTCGCCACATTGATGAGAGGCGTGAGCAGCAGCGCCGTGAGAACAGTGCTAATATCGAGGTACGTCTTCCCAGGCCAGCGATTAGTTTTCGCTTCTCCATTCTAACGGTCATTGCAAAATGCTGACTCCTTTTTGTAAGATCCGTCCTTCAACAAAGCGCCGCCGCTCGAGGTCCAGCGATGCCAATGTGTCCCCTGTACCATCTCGTGACTCTGGCTATGGCAGCATCGACCCCGAGAGGCGTTCCAGTGGCGCTTCAATTGCCTCAACGGGGCGGCGGAGCAGTCCGAGATCGCGCCAGAGGGAACAGTCTCAATTCAATAGTGGTGATCGCTCGAGACCACCCATTGCATTAGATAGAGCAGAGGAGGCAATTAGAAGGGTGGAAGAACGCACCAAAATGACGGGCCGTAGAGCCCGGTGATGGAAGCCAGAGATTTTCTGTTCTATATACAGACTTACCCAGGTGTGTTGTCTGTACAGTCTATACAGTCGTTACCGACAGATAAGGAAGACCTGAAGGTACATTTTGCAGGACCAGGATGATGAAGCACGAGTATTACAGGTTGGGAGTTTGATATAATTATATTCGCAGTCGGATTTCTTCGTCAATATTACATAGTTTGCAAAACAAAAGATTACTCCTAAACACGTAATACTTTGATCAGTCGAAGTTAATTTTCCTCCGTAGACGGCTGACTCCTTCGCTAATAACACAATAGATATTGCAAGACTAGTTTTTTTCGAGAATGGGAATGAGTTATGTAACTCTGTGTGCTCATTTCTTTATTTCTTTATTCTAGGTATCGATGGTGAGGTTGAATCAAAACTGAAAGAAGCCCTCATTTCCAGCTCCTGGTCCCAAAAGACACACCTCAAAAAAATCCTTCTGTCAGGATCCTAATCCGTTCTCAAAAATCCCTTAGGCTTCGAATGGCGACCTCCACGTTCATAGGAGAAGCAGAGCACTACTTCTCGCCGACGCTCGCACTCATGTATCAACAATCCTTAGACCACAGACCAGTAAATTGCCCACAGGGGATCGAGCACATTCCACACATAAGGCATCTGCGTAGAGAAGTCGGAGTTAGTTATTGCCATCTTGAGTATCATTTAGGAGAATCTTGAAAGTTCCTAGACACAACTCGCCCCGAAAGGGAAAGTTTCCGCTCTAGAAATCGCGCTACAAAGAGAAGAAAATAGCTCCGAGAAATACTTACACCTCGGTCAAGACCGTTCTCATCGAATCCGCGGGCGCGGAACTTGTCGCTTATGGC
>JAPUUL010000955.1:0-12560 GCA_029590625.1 Lasiodiplodia mahajangana
CCGTAGACTTCGGTGTTTTCCTAGCGGAGTTTGTCGCGCGTTTTCCTCAGTACTTTGATCACGGATTCTATGTTGCTGGGGAATCCTTCGGCGGGCGATATACCCCACGATATGTCGCCGACATTGTATCCGCGCAACTTGATGGAAAACAGGAGGCGCCCCCAGTCAAGATAGATGGGCTGATACTCGTAGACGCATACATAGACGGCGTGTCGCACATGATAGGTCATTATGAGCTGTTTTGTACAGATGAATATCAAGACCTCTTACGATTCAATGAGACAACTTGCGCGTCTATGGCAGCTGCGCTTCCCCGTGCTGAGTATCTCCTAGGCGTTTGTCAGAAGAGCCAAGACCCTCAGGATTGCGATATCGCAACGGAGTATGCTGGAGCAAACATTGCTAGTTACTTCCTAGAAGAGGTAGAGAAGGGGAGATTCAGTCCGTATGATAGTACGTGCATTCCGTTATCCGACTGGTCCCATGAGTTGGCTTACGCCTACTTCTGAGATTCTCGCTAACAACATCACAATTTTAAAGTGCGCCTTTCTTGTGAGCTACCAAACACATCCTGCATTCCACCAGCAGAATTTTATACGGAGACACACCTGAATAGACCCGAGATCCAAAAACTTCTCGGTTTCGATACGCCGCACCTGTATCTCGCAGCCAATTTCTCTCTCAATGCGATCTGGAGCAACCAATCCGAGATCTTGATCCCGACAACACGAAACGTGTCCTGGCTGCTTGACACAGGAGACTTCCGAATGCTGGTTTTCAATGGCGTTTATGACGCAGCGATGTAGGTTCTATCCCCTAATCTCCTCTTGCTTCGCAGCCGAGCCGACGCCGGAATCAAATGATCTACTTGAGTACTCATTTGCTCTAACTAAAATTGAATATAGAACAACACCCGGCATGTTCCGTGAATTCGACCAGCTATCATGGTCGCAGAAAGATGCATTTCTCGAGCAACCTAAATTAGACTGGCATTGGACAGACTCTCGTGGTAGTATTATTCAAGGTGGGAAGATAAAGGGGGTCCCGAAACTCCAGGTGGCGAGTGTTTACGATGCCGGTCACATGAGTCCTGGGGATGCAAAACCAGCTGTTTCTTCCTTGGTCCAGCAGTGGATTGAGTTTTCAAACTTCAACTAATCTGATATTGCTATCACCGATATCTATAATCTTCTTCTTATAACACCTTAAATGCAAACTTTTAGACAAGCAGCGCCGCGTATCGCGTCTGCTGATTTCAGATGGATCAATTCTGTTGCGTTAGAACTTGAAGCCTCAGCTCTACTACATTAACACCATTATATCATACGCCCAAACGACGCAGGTTCTCGGCTCTGTCATCTCTTTAAAATAATTGTAGGTATTGAAATTGCCCCAAATTTTATCCTTTAAGCACCGAAATATAGTAGGAGGAATATGGATATTGCGTTCTATTGCGATATACTTCAAATATCGCCTCGCGAATAGAGAGATTGCTACCGAATATCCCCCCACGCGTAAAACACGAGGGACATAAAACTTTCAAATACGGGCGATGCCAATCGGTTCTAGATAATCACATACTGCGTATTATACTATCTAGGGTAGTGCTTTAAACATAATACCCAACCACCAGTGTAAGGAGCCAGTCACCAGTACCACGCCTAGGAAATCTCCCAGTTTCCTTCAATCTAATGTATGCGTTAGGCCCGTTACTATTTGAAATCAGGGAACCGTCCCCCATTGTCACGGAATAGCGGCTTTAACTAACGTCCTTTCTCGACGTTTCCAGTCTCTACATCTGTTTTAGCTTGGTAGGCAGGGGGTGGGCATTCCGATGCAACGTTCTCCTCCTGTGCCTGCTCGTCTCCCTTTCCGAAGCAGAATGCGTAACAGAGACTGGCGCAAAAGAAGCATACAATCACGATAAACGCAAGCATGATAGGCCACCACCAGGGCTCTACATTGATGTCAGGCGTTGCGTGTGTAGATGGAGATGGGCGAGGATAGTAATCTGTTGTCGAAGCAGCAGGGATATCGATTATCGCGGGCGCGGTCCATTTAGTTGCTGAACAGTCGGGGAATGTGGAACCATAGAGTTGCGCTAGCTCTGTTCGTATCTCGCAAACATCATATTGAGCCGCTTCGTATCTGAGTTGAATATGTCAGTCGCCGCCTAACGGCTTTTGTAGCCTGAGAGACACGACATACTGGTCACATAAGGTCTTGTTGGAACTCCAGACCACGTGCCATTCAGTTGCATGACCATCCTTAATGTCAGGGACCAGGATCGAGCAGATGTCTCCATACACGGGGAGGTCCACCTTGATCTGAGCGGGTCTTAGCTCCGAGTTGCTAGACATAATAGTTGCGGATGATGATAATGAGTAAAGTTGAGATGGATTGTAGGTATCCTTACAGATCGCACTATTGCTACCCCTGAACTTATGTAGTATAGGGGGGGGCAATACCAGCTTAACTATGAAACCAAAAGCGTGCTGTATTTGTTGCTGTGCTGATACTACCAGTCGATTGTAGAGAAGAGAGAGAAGAAATATAGTTTCGGTCGATTCGAATTCACCAAAGGTCGCGACTAACCTTCTTCTCCATTACGTAGTAGGTGTAGAAGCTTCATAGGCAGAATTTACGGCAGGTGCTTCTGAATGCGGAGGCAGTAGGCCCTACTAGGTGTCTTCGCGTAGAGATCGTGAAAAGTTCATTCGCGTTGAAAAACTTGAATCTTAATTACACTAATATTTGGCCAATCGCGTCGTATATGGTGCTAGATAAAGGCAGTTTCGTCACATATAACACGTGGACGCAAATTTAAATGCCCTAATATCAAATCATGCCTTGCTTAGGGGACGCTTAATCGTCGATTTCAATGCCCGCTGCAACTAAAAGGTAGAATTCAATGCAGCTTGTCGGTGACTATACATTATAAATAAGGGGACCGCACTCCACGATATTTGGTCCTCATTTATCTTAAAAAGATAGACGGCGACGGATTTTTCCCGGAGTGTGGATATCGTGTATTGCTTCTATTACGAGATACGCTGTTCTTTTCAAATCATCGCCAGTGACGAAACCTTTGGGGATGCTGAGGCGATTACTCGTTGCTTCCGTTATTTCTCGGCCATTTCCGCCTTTTTCTCATTTCTCTTTCCTAGTCTATTCTTTAGCATCATGGCTGATGATACTTGACAGCCGCAGGTCACCGGGTTGGTAACAGCGAGGGCAGCGGCACTTACATTGGACGACTATGACCATGATGGGCACGAGATCTTATGATCTATATATGGTGGCATCTAATGTGGGAAATTGCATATGCATCACATGCTTCATACTAGTCGATTAAATAAAAGTAAAACCATATCTATCTAGTCACTTACTTTATCGCTTATATGAATTATTGCAGAAGATAAANCGAAAGGCTTTTCCTCAGCCGCCTTAGCCGTAAGATTTAGTAGCAATCTACGTCGTTAAGGTTCGCCGGCGATGTCTAAAGTCTATGGCCTCTAAGAATGTAAAAACGCGGGTATATAATCACATGTCTCAAGGCATTTCGAGCCTCGTGCAACAGCAGGAACATTATTGAAACCCTCGAGGGTTATGAGATTAAGTATTCATCCCGGGACGAGGAGTTGCTATCTTCGAATCTCAGGTGTGAATTAACTGGGCGATTCTATTCGACAGAAAATTGTTCTGCATGTAGCTTGAGACGCATCACCGTGGTCGGTCATATTTAGGCACATCAAGCGATGTCATCCTTACCACGCGAGCGTGTCGGCGCTGGTTGAGGGGGCACATCGATCAGCGCACTTGCCTTAGTCAACATGACATCAGCGGCAGTGTTTGAGGAACTGTATTCTCTGAAGATGAAGTTCATGGGGAAGCCAATATCGAAGGGGGCTGCGCTGTCAATAGCCGCGATGTCTTCGTCCGATAACGATACACTCAATGCGTCGATGTTAGCCTTCAAATGCTTGACGCTTCTCTGGCCGACGATCGGGAAGACATTGGGCGTCTTGTGCATCACATATGCAAGTGCCTGCGAGATTGCATTAGCATTAATATCAAAGGCGTTGAAGAAGGTGAAGGTATTTGCTTACGATTGCGTGAAGGGTGGTATTTTTCTTATTCGCGATCAACTCCAGAGCATCAGAAATCTTGATGTCATTCTCTGTTGTGGCCGAACCTCGTGCGCTACCCTGCTCGCCCGACTTCCGCGCCTCAGCGGACTTGAACCTGCCCTGCCCAAGAGGTGCCCATGGGCAGATAGCCATACCCTGGTCGCGGCACATGGGGACGATTTCCCTCTCCATATCTCTGAACCCAGCATTCCATTTACCTTGGTATACTGAGAAGGGACGTAAGCCATTCGCTTTAGCGTAGTCATTCGCCTTTACCACGACCCAGGCCGGTGTGTCAGAGACGCCAAGGTAGAGAACTTTGCCGGCGGTGATGAGATTGTTGAGGCCATGCATGACCTCCTCAACTGAGGTAGTGAAATCCCACCAGTGGAGGTAGAGGAGATCGATGTAGTCAGTTTGAAGCTTCTTGAGGCTGTGCTCAACTGAGGTGCGCATGCTTTTCATCGAGTTACCGACGTAGTTGGACTGTAGGGGCTCCTTGTCCCGATGCGCACTGCGGAAACCCGTGGTATACTTGGTAGCAAGCCTGTAATGCATGTTGGTTAGCGAGTCGATACTAATGATTGTACCGTTGCGACGCACACTAGCTGCTCTCGGTTTCCTCGGGCCTTCATCCACTCGCCTATCCAAATCTCCGATTCCTCGTTTTGATAGTTATTGGCCCTGCTCTCGCTGTTAGCTATTCTAATTTCGCGATTGCGTTGAGTTCGTACTCACGTATCAATAAAGTTACCCCCATTCTCATAAAATGCATCGAGTATCTCGAACGATTGCTCTTTGCTGCACTCGCCCATAAAGCCCTTCCAAGAGTCACCGAAGTTCATCGCTCCTAGGCATAGAGGCGAGGCTTTCACGCCGGCCGATGGTGCCAGGACACGGTGGTAGCCAAGGAGGCTCTTTGGTTTCGGTGCGGGCGCGAAGATCGACATTGTGCCTCTCAGTTGAATATCGTTGGAAGACTGTTCTATGGAGCTCAGTTCACTGCGAATTGAAAAACGATTGAAATTCTAAGTAAATATTCGTAGACCCCTTTCTATATATGTTGGTCGTTGGCATAGATGACGCTAATATTGGTACTTTAACAAAGGCGATTTATGTAATGCGTTCAAGTAGCGATTCTGGTGTTGACGGATAATTGACGGAATTAAGGCTCTCTGTTCCGTTGCGTCAATTAGACCTGACCGGTATGTAGAATAACCTGTATTACTAATCCAGTTACATAGGTGGCTGTGTCTTGGAGACAAAGAGTTTGAGTTCGTAGTGTCACCATTCCCGACGTCACGGTGATGAGTGACGTCGTGGCGTGTTCTCGCCCTGGTTCCCACATTGTCCACATTGCTGTCCACATTGTCGGCATTATCGGCTGGACGGCGTTAATGCAAGTAGATTACACCTGCATGCGCTAGACTAGACTCCTCTTAGCCACCATCGCGGGTTTTAGTTTAGTATAGGCTAGAAATCCCAGATCGCGTCGTTGATACCGGCATGTGATGACTCGTACTCTCGTACTCTCGTATTATCTGGTCCAACTTGTTGGTGGGAACGGGTCGGTTTCATGCAACTGTCATCCACGCGCAGTATTTCTACTCTCGCCATGAAGTCTGATTCAGCTAGGTACTGTGTAGCTACTCTTACCAGCCTCATTGTGACAGACCATCTTACCATCGTTGCCCTAGGCAGTATCACGCCACCTATTTCCCTAACATGTACCCATGGAGACCCCAGATAACTTCGGGCGTCCAATGGCCGGCAGGCTCGCTCAGATGTGGCTGAGAAATGTTGATGATTGGTCTGGCGTCACGAATAAGCAAGAGAGGAAGAGAATCCAGAATCGCCGGAACCAGCGGACATACAGTACGGCCCTCTCCACGATGCGGATACTCTACGTTGTGTTGGACCTAACTGTCGACCAGGGGCAAGGAGACGAGCAGCGTGCACCAATGAGCTCGATAGAAGCAGCCTTGATGTGAGCGTGCGAACCAATCCATTGACGCCTAAGGCTCTAGTCTACCGCCAACCACGTCCCGAACTCTTCCTTCACGGGATCAATGATGCGGAGACCGCCGAAGCTGTCATACAAGCAGTTAGCTCCGTCAACATTCTCACTCCCGACTCGGAGCTGAATCGGCGCATTATGAAACGCTTCGAAGAACTTGCTGTCCGTAGCTATGCAGCCCGTTCACCACAGCTAAATATCCTCCCAAGCCTGTCCCAATTCAACTTCCTCAAGGCCTTGTTCACCAATGTTGATGTCCTCGGCCTGTCAGCGGCGGATATGCATGACGACGCGCTATCGCCATTCAATGTAGTTATCGGGCCCGTCCATGCCTCCTCGCAGCGAGAGAGGCTCTCCCAACTCCCTTTGGGGCTTCGACCTACTAATCTACAACGTGAAACTCTGCATCACCCATGGATCGACCTCATCCCTATCCCGGCTATGCGCGACAACATCTTCCGCCCCGGTCTAGATGCGTTTGACGAGGAACAGCTGTGCCACGACATTTACACGTCTCTGGAGACTTGTTTTGCCATTTTTGGCAAGATCTCAGCCCTGGAGACCTGTTTTGGGAGACTGTTTTGGGAGACTGTTTTGGGAGACTGTTTTGGGAGACTGTTTTGGGAGACTGTTTTGGGAGACTATTTTAGGAGTCTGTTTTATATTAAAACTTTAAATCAAATAAAAAATATAACGTGGGCCGTACTTGAACACCCCTTTTTGCGCCCTGTGTGCAAGGGTGGGTTTACTATATTACTATTGCGCTACGCAGGGTAAGGAATGGCGTAGTTTAATTATGCAATTGCTGGTATAGTAGCAAGTGTGGACTTACTTTTTTAAAAATAAAAAGTAGTTATTAGTTTTAGCAATATTACTTTTAAAWTATAATTTATAAGTATGTTTATTTTAATAATAATTTTTATTAATATTATATACTTATAAATAAGCAATAGTTTTATTAAACTAAAGTTTAACTAACTATTGTTTTTTGTTTTTTTAAGCGATTATATAAAGTATGTTTTACTTTTTTTATAAATTTAGTAAGATTTGCATTTTTTAAAATAACTAGGTAAAGGAGGTCCAAAATAGGTTTAGTTCTATCTCCGAATAAGAGAAAGGCATCTCCTAAAAAAATTGGCGCTATAGCTATGCCCAAAAGCCTCCTAAGACATGTGTCATAGCGATTAGACTCGTATAGCGTCTAACCATTACTGGGTGTTTCCTTAGCTCTTGAGATTAGGGCTGCTTAGCTGCGGGCGGTTTACCTAATACAACCAAGTACCATAGATTTTGGAAATTAGGACGGCTACTATGATAGGGCTCTCGGGATATTTTGTCCGTTACCATATTTAGTATACCTACAGCGGGAAAACCCACGGCTAGTTTCTGATTGGTTGGTTTAATAAACCCCCAACAAGACCCCTAAATAGGAAAGTCTTCAATAAAGTCTCCACAAGCTTCTAGAATACAACCCCAACACCAAGCATTACAGGTAGGTAGATATATACACAGGATACCCTGCTCTGCCCTGCAGTTGGACGGAGACTTAGTAAACCTCAGGAGAGATGAACACTAAAGAGTATGGAATATATATGTTGCTTTCGTATGTATATATGTTTTTCCTCCCTCATCGTGCAATCTTGACGAGATCAACAGCTTCGGTAAGCGAGGTGGCCGGATCTAGCACGTTGCATATACTGGCTACGAATGCAGACCGGAATGTGGGCGTAAATGGCTTCGGTTTAACTGGGCGACTATTGACCGCAGATTTGCACGTCTCATACAGCGCTCATACCACTATGATATTAATATTTCGCGCCCCAAAATTACCAATCCTTCTTGGGGGCCGCGTTGGCTAGGTAGACGGCCGCAACTCAATGTCACCAAGGTTAACGAATGTCTCATCCAGGATATGTATGAACCCGGGATGCGGAACGCGATCTTTATAGGCTAGGATTAGTGTAAAGTACTACGGTATTTGATAGTTCTAGGCTTGAATAAATGAATCGGTTTTTAATATAAGCACGCAAAACGAGATCAACCGTNAAAAAGTAAAGTGACTAAGAACAGGTCAGCTTAAAAGCTCGTCAATTAGACTCTTTACAGTCCTGTACTATAATATTTAAGAGCTGAACTGAGTAATTCAGCGTTTTTGGCGCATTCATGGCGAGCAAAAGAAGGGATCGATATTTCAGTCATTAGGAGACCATCACGTATACAATTAAGAGAACTACATACAGGTAGAACAGTTCGTACTAGTTAATTAAACCTTCTTTCTTCTAACTAGGAATTAATGACTACCCGCTTCTAAGGCAAGGCCGCGTTAGATCTCTAGCTTCAATGCCAACTTTCAACCCCATTGGACGATCAAAATCTTATGTAAGATCTCAGACAGTCCTGGAAACAAAGGGTAACCGGAAGCGAGAGGGCAAGTAGAAGCGGGAGGCCAAGCTATGCAAGTCAGGTGACAGATAATCAATTGATACTCCGTAGTCTTATTGTGAATACTAGTTTCCTTCGAAGCCTTCGCTATATTCAGTAACTTATAGCAGACTTCGGGTGTTTAAGTTAGGTATGACATATTGTAGATATCCTCAAGTGAAGACAACAACCAAGTAAATTCTCAAAATGCCAATATCAGTTGTAGCACGAGCTTGCAATGTTTTAAAGCTAGGATTCATACGAATACTCACAATAGTGTTTCGTGGGGCCAATATTTCTGAAGGATTCCAATTCCCCTGAGTCTAATGTCCGCAGCTTACATATAGTATGTTTTCATACAAACTAGCTACTCCTTTCTCACCGCTTTCCCACACGGTAGAAATGTTTCGCTCTAGAACGGGAACTATAGGCTCTATAACGACGTTAAATATTTTGTGTTGCATAATCTTAAGTCCGCCCGACATTAATCTCTACTTTTACACATTGAGTCGAGAGACCGTTGTTGTGACCGCCGGATTTAGCTGGTGCGTGTGTGCATGTATTTGAACTAGCGGCGTATCGTAAGGACGAAGCATTTGCCAGAAACCTTATTAATTCGACGAAAAGCGACAAACGGAAACTCCATTGCAGCGAGCTAATCTGGCTACTTGGTCTCATAGCCAAGAGGTTGGCAGAGATGGCTTTATTTCAGTAATGGAACTGGAGAACTGGAGACCGGTCCCCGGCTGACCACCCAATGACTTTCGGGATGATCTTGATAAGCCGAGGGCCAAATGGCTTGTAAAAGAAAAGGTACCTGAGCATCGATCCTGAAGTCTACTGCATTTCTATGTGTTCTGCTTTGAATCAGCCTGGCGGAACCAAGGATGCTCGAGAGCCTCCCGCGCCGTAATCCTCTTCGCCGGATCCAAGTTTGTCATCTTCACAACTAAATCCCTAAGCTCTGCGTCCACGTAATCCCACATCGCAAAAGGTTTCCTCGGCCTCTCGGCATCAAAGTCAGCCGCGAGAGCTATGAGGCGGTTGAAAAACACATTCTCCTCTCCAATGTGCCGGAGCAAACCCTTGAAGCCGTCTTCATCTGCGAAGAAAGATATATGTCTCCGGAGAATATGCCGCCAAGCCTCGCCCCCATGGAGCTCTTCATCGCTCACGCGAAGGACCATGTCATTGAGCATCACATAGATGACTACCACCCCAAAGGAGAACATGTCTGACGATATGTTCTGCCGGGCACGAGCCCAGGACTCCGGGCTTCGCCATAGTTGGTTTCCGCAAAGGCAACCCTTAAGAGCCCCGCGAGGTGGAAGCTGTACTGCATCTTCCAAGTCTGAGATCCGAATACTTTGAATGGCAAGGTCGTTACCGGCCGTTTCTTCATAGTCAAGAAGGATATTGTTGGGTTTAATGTCTGGTAAGACGTCAACTCCCCGATAATTCCTAAGCTGCTATGCTAGCGCGCAACCAAAGTAGCACTCACCTGTGTGGATAATCCCTCTGTCATGAAGCTCAGCTAGCCCAGTAAGAGCGCTTCTGAGGATGCTTCTCCTTGTCTCCCCCAACAAGGGCTTCTGGCAAATCTGAAGGAGGTCGACAGCCAGAAAGCGGTAGATGAATAGTTCGAAGTCTGGGATGGTGTCGATCACTGTTCGCAGGTTGGGACACGAGGCTAAGGGTTTTTGCAGATCTTGCTGGTACTCAAATTCGCCTGGTATCATGTTTTTAACGATGAAGGTTTCTCCCTCATCACTTGACACGAATATTTAACTTAAGAGTCCGAGACATCGCTTAGGGTTCGGGATATGCACACCTCGCCCGGTAAACACATAATAATGGATCTCGTCGTTCAGAAATAACCTCCTGGATGCTATATATTCGCCCTGAACTACCGCGAAGAGTTGCTCCTATTGAAAAAGGCTCAGATTTTGTTTGCGGTAGAGATGACATAGTCCGGTGACAAGGGTGGTAGCACTGTTTAATATAGAAGGGTCGGGTAACATATGGACATTTGAATCTGTTATATGCATGAGGCAAAAGAGATTTGCGAAGACTGAGTGTTATTCTTCGACTCACAAGCATGGCGGAGGCTCCGGCACGAAGTTTTATCACAGTTGTTGAGTTTGGAATTTTGAGGCAGAATTTTAGCTAACACGTCCATAGACTAGCGACGATCACTTACCCGCACGGACCAGGTGACGTCGCGCGGTTGTCTTACTTATTACTTGCTTTTTGAAAGAAATTTACGCTTAGTAATTACAACGTTGGATTAGGGTCTCTGACGATGGGTTACTTTATTAAGAATTGTAAGAAGGGGGTGTTCCCTCCTGCTGTGTACTTATTTATATACCTAATGGATCAGTGGATCGCCATATTTGGTGGCTTAGAGAGATTATCTAAATATCGAGGGAGACGGAAATAACACTAGGCCCTAGGGCGATGCCAATAGGGACCTTCTTCAGGCTAAATGTCTAAATGTGGCATACTCGCAACATCAACAACTTCCCGTCGAACCACATGGAGTCGGCCTTCCGTTGGGCCATTAGCTATGCCTCCAGAACGCGGTCGGCTGCTACATCTCTACTGAGAATGCGGGCAATCGGACGAGTGTGTATAAAAGGGCTAATACATTTTAGCCGTCACCCATCAGGTCTGGGCAATCGGCCGAGATACAGCTCTTAGCTACTGTTCGATATATAGACTTGCCCGCCGGGCACGCAGGGAAAATACTTGAATATGTAGAAGAGGCCTGAGCTGATGTGATAATCCTCTAAAATGGCGTTCAGAGTCTCCTTTGTCGCCTTATTCGCGACAAGCGCGTGGGCACGTGATTTTCCAAACTGCCAATCCGGGCCGGTGAGTTCCTGAAGATGGAAAATACCGAGGCTTACTATATGAATTGACCGATTTGCAAAGCTCGCATCGAATCAAGTATGCAACACGACGCTCGATCCATGGTCGCGAGCAGCTGCGGTAAGATGCGCACTACTATAATAATAACTAAACTTACGCGAGAATTTCATAGCTCGTCGCTGCGTTTACGACAAGCGAGAAGATCTCTAACAGCTGGGATAACTCTCCGGGTGTCTCGCGCCTCGGCCTGCCGGCGTACGAATGGTGGCAAGAGGCACTACATGGCCTCGCGAGGTCTCGCGGAGTTCAATTTGCTACTTCAGGGGACTATAGTTATGCGACGTCGTTCCCGCAACCCATCACGATGGGCGCGGCTTTCGACATGCCGTTGATCTCCTCCGTGGCCACCGTGACGTCGACTGAGTCGAGGGCGTTCAGCAATGCTGGGCGATGCGGACTGAACTTCTGGACGCCGAACATCAACCCTTTTCGAGCCCGCGCTGGGGCCGAGGACAGGAATTCCCCTCCGAGGATCCCTACCACATGTCGCAGTACGTCATGCAGCTGATTCCGGCGCTGCAGGGCGGGCTCAAGGCAGATCCGTACTATAAGTTGGTTGCTACGTGCAAGCATTACGCAGGGTACGACATGGAGAATTGGAAGGGGAATCAACGATATGGATTTGACGCGAAGATAACCATGCAGGACCTGCAGGATTATTACCTTCAGCCGTTCCGGGCTTGTGTCCGGGACGCGAATGTCCAATCTGTCATGTGCAGCTATAACGCCGTCAACGGAGTGCCTACGTGCGCAGACCCGTGGCTACTACAGAAGGTCCTTCGTGAACATTACGGCTTTAGGGAGGATCGTTGGGTTACCGCAGACTGTGACGCTCTACAGAACGTCTGGACTGATCACCATTATGGAGGGAACGCGGCNGCCGCCGCAGCCGCTTCAATGAACGCAGGCACCGACTTGGACTGCGGACAGTTCTGGCCGCAAAATCTGCCTTCGGCTTATAACTCTAGGCTATTCAACGACACCGTGCTTGACAGATCGTTGATCCGCCGCTATGCGTCGATGGTACGATTGGGTTGGTTCGATGCGCCCGCCAAGCAACC
>JAPUUL010000956.1:0-12558 GCA_029590625.1 Lasiodiplodia mahajangana
GTCATGTGCCAGAGGAGCAACGTTTGAGGGGCTACGTCATCTCCACGGGAAACCGTAAAGTACTTCGTACGGAGCCTGTGTGATGTTAGGATCAAGTATGTACGAAAGAGGAGATGCGGATCACTCATTATGGTTCATGAGAGTATCCGGGGCAGCGAATTATATACTTACTAGACAGTATCAGCATAGCTCATCGAAGTGTGCAAAATGACGGTAAGGGGGTAATGGCGTGGAACTAAACTAACCTGACAATCATTCTCTAAGCCAGACGTCCAAGTACTGAGATACTCCCGCCAGATGGTACGGAGGTCTTGATGATGAGTTCTCGAGTGTATGTCATTGGAGACTGTGCGAAGAGCTTGGTGGCATGCCTCCCAAGCGCCAGATTGAATAGCACAGAGTACGAAGTGGTAATCCATCTCAGTCCACCTTGAAGAAAAAGTATTCGGTCGTAGAGCGCCGAATAGATCATTGACTCGAAAGCTGAACGCGATTTCCTTCCGCAGCGCAGGCTCATCTTCTAGTAATTTGTGTCGCTCCTCTTCAGTAGCCACATTGGCCCAACACGTAGTTTGAGAAAGGGGTATGGTGAGCTCTTGATATCGAACTAGGGGTGGGAAATCGGTTAATGCTGTGAGGTATGCATCTAAACGCAGCACAGCGAAGGCTAGTCTGGAAAGTATTAGTTTCGAGTCACACTTTGATATACGCTAACATCTCACCTGTGGCGCTCTTCTTGGTCCTCTTGTTCAGTATAAATATGACTTGACATATACAATATCCCCCTCTGCGAAGCGAGAACACCGGTTAATCTACACGCGGTGACTAGGATATTATGGATCCTCAGGACCTTCAGTGCGGTGTCTTCTGCAGCCTAGTCTAGTTTTAGCAATAGAGATATGGTCGAGCAAAAAAAAGAGTCGCTACTCACAAGGCAGCATGTACTATAAAGGAGACATAAAGCCATCGCCTGTAATATGGGCACTGGGGGGTTTGGATCCTGAGGTAAATTAGTCACTCGTGTTATGGACGGCGGAACGGATTACCTATGGCATACGAGCTGCCTCTCCAGAATTTCATCCGAAATTAAAGGGAATAACTCCAAATGGTCTAGATCTCCTTCGAGCCAACTCGCGAGCATAATGATTGATGCGATCAAAAGGCTTGGGCTTCTGCAGGCCGTGACCGTGGAAGGCTGTAGTATAGGCCAGATCGGATGGATCTCAGTGTAGTACACACCAAGGCGTCTCTGCATAGCCTCGGGGTCTCTAACAATATATTCCCCAAGCTTCGACTCGTCAGGTGTATGTATCGGGCTAGGCGGTGAGCTCGAGAGACTGGGAGACGCCTCAGGAATAGTGTTATCGGCATTTACACCGGCCTCGCCACCCTTCGCTCGAGCACACTGTAGCCCTTTGCGGCGACAAGGGTTGCACGGGTTATCTTCATCACATTTCGTCTTGCTCTCCCTACAACGGGTACAGGCAACGAAATTCCGCTTTGACTTGTAATTCTGCGGGTGAAATTCAACATGTCTCTTAAGGACATCACTACATAAAAACATCCATTAGAGGCTATGAGATTTTATTGTCTTGTCCGTTATCATGCATGATGCCACTGTCATTTTGTTATTTGCTCACCTTCGTGCATACCGCCTCCCGCAAATGTGGCATGCATACTGGAGTTGGCCGTCATGGGACTTGAGATGTCTCGTCAGATGCTCTTTGCGTCGAAATAATTTCTTGCAGTTTGGGAAAGTACACTCAAACCGCTTCGTGGTTGTCGAGGATGATTCAGCTGTGCTATCTTGAAGTGGTGCCGTCCCAGGGTGGCTCATTGTACAAGATACTCGGTCGTCGAAGAGTCGGTAATGTGGGATGGTATTACTAATGAAGTAATCTGAAGTAATGAAATGAAACAACTTGGATGCCGCCTTTCTATCGATTGTTGATGAGTAGTTACCGTAAAATAAAGTGCCTATACTGAACCCCCCTCCATGAACATTGCTGATGAGAGAATCATTGAACATGAAGAGTGAGGTACCTATGCTTATGGAATATCCTACTGGTGAACATGAGAATAATGCCGTATATGGTCTAGCGTGCTAATTTTCGGGACATATGTGGGATATAGTGTGGGATAACAAGAGGATTCCGTATACTGATGCAATTCCTACCAAAATAAGATCTAGCTAGAATACCATCGAGTGATCTGATTGCGCTCGCAAGTAGAAAAATCATATCGCAATTCTATAAGTTATGGGAGCTCAGCTCTCCCGAAGAGGAAAAAAACCGCCATGTCTGTACAGAAAAGCAACCTCCCATATAGATCACGAGTCTGGCACATCCTCTATCAAGTTACCCCCTCAGCCCCCTATTCGTATCCCAAGTTTTAATCGTGAAGAGTTAGACTACTTACCACCATGAGTGCTCTAACAAATGTCGCTCTTGCCGGTGCTACCGGTAATCTGGGGCCCACCATTCTCGAACAATTACTCGAAGCTGGATTCTACGTCACTGTCTTGACTAGGCAGGGTAGCGCACACGAATTTCCAGAATCCGTCAAAGTTAAAGTAGTCGACTATGACTCTGTCAACTCTCTCGCAAGCGCTCTTCAAGGCCAAGATGCTGTCGTCTCTACTCTCGGACTCGGGGCACTCACCAAGCAATTCCAGCTCATCGAGGCCTCCGTGAAGGCCAACGTCAAACGATTCATTCCCTCTGAATTCGGGCCCGATACGACGAACCCCAAGACCTCTGCTTTAGCCGTTTCCGCCGGCAAGGTTGCTATTCAAAAGGCGCTAGTC
This sequence comes from Lasiodiplodia mahajangana, assembly GCA_029590625.1. NCBI lineage: Eukaryota > Fungi > Ascomycota > Dothideomycetes > Botryosphaeriales > Botryosphaeriaceae > Lasiodiplodia > Lasiodiplodia mahajangana. Next base: position 2,807 of record JAPUUL010000956.1, read on the forward strand.
AAAGCGGCGGAAAATGGAAGCATATCCTACACGTATATTTTCACCGGCCCGTTTTTGGACTGGTGTCTGAAAGCTGGGCTGATCTTCAATTTCGACGGAAAGAGCATTGCGCTTTATGATGGCGGCGAGCGCCGTTTCAGTACGACGACACTCCAGAGCGCTGGTAAGGCCGTTGCGGGTGTACTGAGGAGTCCCGACGGGACCAGGAACCGAGCGGTCTATGTTCAAGACGCAGCCCCGACCCTGAAGCAACTCAAAGCTATGGCCGAAAAGATCACAGGAACTACTTGGAAGGGGGCATATGTATCTATTAAGAATGACGTACTCGCTCCCGCCATGGCCGAGCTGGAGAAGGAGAACCCAGAGCCCACCAAATTTATTCTTCCCCTTGCCATCGCATCGATTTNGGGGGGAGGGATATGGCAGCTACTTCCAAGACTTGGATAATGAGATTTTGGGCCTGAGGGAGTTCATCGAGGCTGAGATTGAAGCTGTCCTGGCGGCTGTCATGAAATAAATAGTCATGGCCGTCTAGAAACGAGTTAAAGAAGGGTACGCTCAAACTAATGTCACTACTCGTTAGGAAGACTATATTAAGACAGAGGACCGTAGCGTCGCGTGGATGTGTCGCAGTTAGAACTATCGATTTGCATTAAAAAAATGATTACCGGAGGCGCCGATTATATTTCAAATTGTTCAAATCGAACTGAATTTGTTTCTAATATTTCTTGCGTGCTAAAGTTGAGAAGGGAGATAGAGGATGACGTTGTGACTTGAAACCCCCATTAACGCTATAAATGCGCCACCTAACGCCGCTAAAAGCGGATATAATTGCATCATAGGTACATGCTGCCGGAAGCTCCGAAGAGAATACCTATCATGATATTCATTGATCGTACTTAACCACATAATTTCATTCTTCCCTAAAAACGAAAAAGACTAAATATCTTTAAATTTCTAAACTTAGCCAATATGCGTCCATTTCCCGAAGCCCCTTATGCGGGTGGTGGGATGTCTATACGTCGTAGGATTCCGCCCATTCTGTATCCGAGGCTGACTTGGCGATACATTCTCTGTGCTATCGCTGTATTCTACCTCTTATACTGTTCTCTATTTTCATTACCTCTTTTTGCAAGCCCTCTGCCGATGTACAGCGGGCCATATACAGTCGGGGCTATTGATATTGAATCTCCTGTGTCACCACCACGCGTCGTAGATACGGCCCAGTTCAAGGATTCACACCAGAAGGCATTTGAATTGCAGACAGTCCTATTCACTCTGTACTATCCATCTGCCCACGGAAAAAGTCGGCACAGGAACCATTATTGGATACCAAAGCCAATCTCCGTGACCGCGAAGGGCTATGCCAAGTTCGCACATATCAATAATTTCCTCACCAATGCAATCTTCACGGGGGCCTTGCGTGTCGTTGTTGGTGGAATTAAGATTCCGGCCAAAGTTGATACGCCACTCGCCGAGCTAGTCCCTGCAGTTGCAAGTCATCCAGACACCCGCCAGAGTCAGGAGCTAGAGAAAGTGGCTTCTATCGAAAGAAATGGGCACCCTGTTGTTATCTTCTCTCATGGTATGGCGTCTGGCAGGACAGACTACACGCACTACGCCGGGGAGTTGGCATCACGTGGGTTTATCGTCGCTATGCTTGAGCACCGAGACGGTTCATGTCCGGGCTCGATTATTGCGAGGTACGGCGAGCCAGATGAGGTGAAACTGACCTTCAGAGCCTCCGAGGTTGAAACGGGAGCGGGCAAAGCTATAGGGGCTGATGAGTTCAATCAAGCACAACTCAACTTCCGTGAGGCTGAGACCGAAGAGGTCGTAAAAGTGTTGAGACGAATCGATAGTGGAGAAGGTAGTGAGGTCTTCAAACAGAATCCTAGAAAAGAGGGAAAGAAATTAGACGAATGGACTGGACGGCTCAATGTCGACGAGATGATCATGGCTGGTCACAGTTTTGGCGCGACCGGGGCCCTCCAAGCCTTAAAAGGTGGCCCAAACAAGAAGCGTCCTTTCGTCGGCGCCATTATTCTAGACCCGGGGAAACAGAGCGGCAGACTAAATCATGACGTGAGCGTGCCATTGTTAGTTGTCCACAGTAATTCGTGGAGTAGCAAGCACAGCATATTCTATGGACGAGCTCATTTCGACGTTGTCCGTAATCTTGTCGAAGACAATAACGAGCGCGGCAACCCGTCGTGGTTTATGACCTCGCTAGGGACTTCACATCCCTCCGTCACAGACGCGCCCATTCTTGAACCAACAATCCTAAGTTGGACGACTGGAGCGGAAATCGACGTTTATGAAGGCTTGAGACAGTATATCCATCTGTCTGAAGACTTCCTCTGCTTCTTGAGGGATGGAGAAAAGAGAAATCTTCTGACTGAGAAGGCCGAGTTCCCTGAGTACGATGCTGGTCAAGGTTTTGGTATATGGAAACCTGGACAAGGAGACCGCGAGGAGAAGAGTGGTCAATGGGGAGACTGGAGAAAATACTGGCAAGTTCATGTGTCACCTAATAATGAGAGCCAGTCTGTCTAGGTTTCTGGCACACGAGAAGACGTGAATTGGAGAAAGTTCTATCACCACTGCCACCTATTCCTTAGTACCTTTTGAGACGACGGGTCTAAAGGGCTCTGTACCATATTGTAATAGTAAATTGGCGCATCAAGAAGGGTTCTGAGGGTGCGTTTACATATATACCTACTGTAAACGGCGAATAGATACCTAACGTATCTCTCTTTTGAATCTTGGCTCAGACTTGAAGACCGCACCAAGAAATCAGCCAATAGAATCCTTTGCATTATATAAAGCAGTCACGTGAGTCCGCATTCCTTTCGTGTTGCCCCGGCAATGGAACCCGGGACTCCCTTGCCAGCATGTCTGCCTTAGAAATGCCCCTCGTCATTTCCACCTGGACAGCTGAAAGTGGAAATCTAACCAACATCTTAATTTGCTCAGCCCAGGACGCCGAACCAAACAATTGGAACCAACAACTGCCCCCTCTTTCCAGGCGTAGCGCACTAGAAGATTGCGAATTCTTTAATTTTGCAGTATTAATAGCCCCATACGCAACCAATAACCACCTCGTTCACAATGCCTACGACTAGACGATCTACCGGAGGTGGCCGCCCCTCGTCCGGCAGGCAGGCGACACTGTCCTTCAACCATCGAGTGACCAAGTCCGTCCCGAGGTCGGCCAAGGATCTCGTCTCTACTCCTGCAAAGAGCCCTCTGGCGAAACATGTCATTCACGCCGAGCCCGACGTCAAGGACGAGGCGGACACCGAGGTCGAGGAGAAAATAAAGGTCGAAGAAGAGCCTAAACTAGTGGTGCCAGAGCGCGAGAAGACCGAAGCAGAGTTGCGCGCGGACAAAATTACAGAGGGTCAGATCAGCCGATACTGGTACAGCATAGAAAACGAACGCAAGACCAAGCGACTTCATCAAGACCACCTAAGCATAGCTGAGAAGATTCTTCGGTATTGGGATGTCAGTTCGCAATATGGCGTATGTATACATAGTCTTCTAGTTCACGCCTGCGAGAGGTACTAACATGATATGTAAAGCCCTGTATCGGTATCAGTCGCCTTAAGCGCTGGCAGCGCGCCGATAGACTCGGTCTCAACCCGCCTATCGAGGTCCTCGCTGTTTTGACGAAGGAGGAAGATAAGGGTACGGAAGGTATTGAGCGGGCACATATGGATGACGTCCTTAGCTCAATTGCAGTTGGAACCAGCTGATTGTGCATGTATATGTACTATTGAGTTGGAATATCTGTATGACTATGATGAGGCCTTCTGATTGCATATGACGAGATCTGGCTTAGGAGCACTTGGCTGCTATGGAGTCCTGCGATGGCGTCTGGAGTTAAAGGAACTGCTCTTACTACCAATGATAACGTGGCTTTGTTCATTGACTCTATCTTTCCATTTCCGTGTAGCTATCCTAACATGGACGGGGCTATATGAATCCCCTATTTGGCTATATTGGGGACTTGTAGGCATGGTATCGCTGACCCTTCAGTACCAAATACTTCGCGTGCGATGATGCGGCATACTTTCTTTCCCGTCGGCTTCCAGCGCCTTCATGGTATCGTACAAGAAAAAATCTATCAAGATCGCATTGACTGTTGCCTCAGGGTTATGACGCTTGATTTCACGTCTGATGAGCTCGACACACCAGATGCTGCAAGCTATATTCCCCAGATGTTTAGTAATTATATTAGCGGAGCGCAGCGATGAGAAGACTAAACCAACCTCTAAGCTGCATCTCATACTTGCTTCCACTCTCAAGGGTTTCCTTCCTCGATATTAACGCCTGCAGAGGTGGGCTATATCCAATACAGCCGAGCGTGGCTAGAATTTGCGGGACACGGTAATCGGCGAACATGGTGATCTTGTCGATATCTCGGAAAGCCCCATAGCTCTCGCCATTAAAGCAACCCCAGATATCCGCGACCAAAATCTGGGCGCGTTTGAGGAAACGGATAGGCTTCCTTCGGCCTTCGAACTGGAATTCATCTCTGAAACAGGAAAAGTCCCGTGCGAGTAGGTTGACCAACGCAGCAGCCGAACCGTTAGCGGCTTCTATGCAGTTCGTAAAGCTGCATTTGTACTTCTGCGGGCAGCCGTGTTGTGCGTTGGCGAAATGTCTAGTTATTACGTATGAACAGGTACGGGAGACTCAACCTACTTCATAGAGAACTTGACCAGCCTCACGCAAACAGGCAAGGCGAGCTTCAAGGAGCGGGATTTCTTCGTCAGTGCATGAACGAAAGACATGGCGTAAAGACTCTAGATTGCATTCTTCTTCGTTCAGCCAGAAGTGAGGGTCGGTAATGGGTATATCTTGAGCAATTTCTGTATTAGCGAGGATGATCGTTTACTGCGTGGGAAGACTATATGAAACACAAGTGATGTGGTGTGATGGCTCGTTGTTTGCACGATGTTCACCAGCCTACCTTCTTCTAATGCCCGTTGGAGGGAGGCGACTAAGCTCCAATATCCTGTCCATGTTTTGTCTCGGTAGGAGACTGCAAACCGTTCGCCCTCAGGGCGGAGGGACCAGAAGGAGAAGTTGAGAAGGTCCATGATGAAAATAAAAGCGACGGTGGATTCATCTTTCGTTTTCGGGTGAAGCTCATGTTCTGCCCACGTTTCCGTGGAGTACTGCTTCTGCTGCATTTGATCGTATATAAAAGCCGCCGCATTCTTGGTGGCTCTCATGTCCAAGGCCACATCAATCGAGTTGTCATAGACATATTCGGCCCCTTCCAAGACCCCTGTCTCGGGCTCCTCGTCTAAGTTTAGTTTTCCTTGTAGATGCTGTCTGAGGAGAGCGAGGAGCTCTGGGTCTGCTTCGTCATCTGACATTTTGCTGGATTTTCTGCCCGAAGAAATAAATGCACTTTTCTGCTGTTTTAGGGCGATCTTGTGAAGAGCTATGCCGTGGGGTTTCGGGCGCAGAGTGGAGCGCAAGCCAACCCGTGAAAGTGGTGGTGCAGATAATGCCTTAGAAAATATGGAAAATAACCGAACAGTCATATATAATCAAACCTAAACCGCGCCCGAGATAGATAGTTGTCGTCCAATAATGAAGCCTGGGATCATCTAATAAGACGTAGATAATATCTACATACGTAAGTATGTTGTATCTCTCTACTCATCCTAAGCACATCTCTACATATTTAGCTGCCGCCCCCACTTGTTTTCTCTCAAGTACCGGTGGGTAATCCGCTTCCGATGATTCACAGCTTGTACGCCTGTAAGAGGCATTCGCCAATCGCGTCAGCTTCCGCGATCCACCCCCCATGCGCTGCACTCACTTACACTAAAGGAAATATTGGCCCACAGCAAACCTGCCTAGCTATGTACTGTACGGCTACTTACAGATTGCTGTGCAGCGCGTCATTCGTATCTGGGTGTGCAGGAAGGTAGAGGTAGGTAACATAGTGACCTCCAAAGCTATGATTTTCCTACCAAGGTACAGGACTGTACCTACCTTATTTTGAAGCTCTTAATTATCGGCCACCCCCCAACACCTTTCGGCGCATCGCTATCCTACTCACATACCTAATCTTCCCTGACCTGGTAACACTTCCAAGGCTGAAGGCAGGTAGCGCGCACCACACCATACCACTACACGTAATGTGTAGGTATTCTTCGCTCCCATCCTTCGAACTACTTACTTCTTCCCTCGGCCCCATCTCTCCCATTTTCCCTCCCTATCTCTTCTTAAGACTACCTACTCGGAGTCTCGCCTTCTTGTACACTATTATCTGATTTCTGCTTCAACTTCCTTGACTTGCGTCACATGCATAGGCGACTCACCTCGCCGTGACGACATCCAGATCGCTCTTCACCATGGCGCTGGATCGTGACACCTACAACCGCCAGTCCTTCGGCCCCTCGCTCAATGCGAGCATTAAGCAGGTGTGTGTCTCGCATTTCCTTCCGACTCGATTTTACTCGATCGCATTTCTATGCCAAGCTACAACGATGCTCTCCCGCCGCGACCCTACGATTGCGACTTTTACCGGCAAACCCACGTTAACCCCCCTCCCATTATGCGCACGCTCGATCCTATTCCGAATACCACCTCTCCGTTATGACTTTCACTATGTGTTATGATAGCCTACAATTTTCCGAAACAAATCACCACCCGCCTACATAGCTATCCCCCAGGCTAACCGAAGTTCTGCAGGCGCGAGTTCTTATGGTTGGCGCTGGAGGCATTGGTTGCGAACTCTTGAAGAACCTCGTACTCTCCGGCTTTGGTGAAGTCCACATCGTTGATCTCGACACGATTGACCTGAGCAATCTCAATCGCCAGTTTCTATTTCGACACGAGCACATCAAGAAATCAAAAGCTGAGGTACGGCGTGACGAGAATATGGCGCGTATTCTTAGCACAGCGGTATACTGACCCCCTGAATAGATAGCTAAAGAGGCAGCCCAGCGTTTCAATCCTAATGTCAAGATTGTTGCCTATCATGCCAATATTAAGGATGCGCAATTCAACCTAGAGTGGTTCAAGAAATTCCGCCTTGTGTTCAACGCGCTAGATAACCTTGAAGCAAGGCGACACGTGAATAGAATGTGCCTAGCAGCCGACGTTCCCCTCATCGAGAGCGGCACCACGGGATTCAATGGGCAAGTGCAAGTTATTAAGAAGGGTGTGACCGCATGCTACGACTGCACCGCGAAAGAAGTACCGAAGTCCTTCCCAGTTTGTACTATTCGCAGTACGCCCAGCCAACCCATACACTGTATTGTCTGGGGAAAGAGTTATCTTCTCAATGAGATATTTGGCGCCAGCGAGGACCAGGCTGTTCTCGACACATCCGAAGATGGCGATAATGCGAAGGAGATAGCAGAGTTGAAGAAAGAATCGGAAGCATTGAGAAAGATTCGGGAATCAGTTGGCACAGAACAGTTCGCTCAAATGCTATTTGACAAAGTTTTCAATCAAGATGTTGCGCGACTGCGGTCTATGGAAGAGATGTGGAAGTCTAGAAGGCCACCCGAGCCTCTAGATTACGAGTTGGTTCTCCGCCAGGCGAACGGGGCCAGTGCTGCAAAAGAGTCAATCATCCAGGATGGACAAAAAGTATGGAGTCTTGAAGAGAATCTGGTTGTGTTCAACGATAGTTTGAGTCGTTTGAGCAAACGCATTTTGGATCTAAAGAAACAGCACGGTGATGATTCTCCACAGGTTATGATAAGTTTCGACAAGGACGACGAGGACACCCTAGATTTTGTGGCTGCTAGTGCCAATATCCGCTCCCATGTCTTTGGTATCGAACCGAAATCCCGCTTTGACATTAAACAAATGGCTGGTAACATCATTCCGGCGATTGCGACCACAAATGCGATTGTGGCGGGCTTGTGTGTTCTTGAGTCTTTCAAAGTCCTCAGAGGGGAGTTTGATAAAGCACAAGAGGTGGGTGACACGTAAACTCCTCTGGAGTGAAATTGCTAATTATGTAGGTCTTCCTGACGCCTTTCGCCGGCCAGCGGTTACTGGCTCCAGACCGACCTCGTGCGCCCAACCCGAGCTGCCCGATTTGCAGCAACTACCAAACTAGCGTGTCTGTGGATCTATCACGGGCAACTTTGAATGATCTAGTAGAAGACTTCGTCAAATTGCAACTAGGATTCGGAGAACGTGACTTTGCGGTCAATAGCGATGCCGGTCTGCTTTATGATCCCGACGAAACTGAGAACCTGGAAAAGCTGCTTAGCGAGCTTGGTAAATGCTTCTGTACGAAGTCTAACCACGGTTTTGCTAATATTACATAGGTGTTAACCAAAATAGCTTCGTGACTATTGTCGACGAAGAAGAGGAAGACACATTCATCAACGTCGTCCTAAACATACAGTCGTACGGTGTCTTCCAGCCTCCAACCTACAATGCCTGCTAACTTTGCGTGTTCTTAGCTCTGTTGAGAGTACAGGGAAACCCATTAAGGGTCTCGAGCCAGATAAGGCACCCGAAATTCCACGCAAGCCTAGAAAGGAGCCTACAGTTGAGGTCAACGGAGGTGGCCCACACATTGAATCTAGCTTGGGGGCACCTCCAAATGATCTTAAACGGCCAAGAGAAGACGATAACGATGTACCTTCAGCGAAGAAGAGGGCGAAGATGGTTGTGGATGATGACGTGGTGGTAATAGAGGGAGGCGATCCGGGCACCGGCGCCATCACCATTGACGATGACTAGTCAACCTCTGCGGACGATGTTGATAAAGTGCTCGTAGTTCCCACGGAGAGTGGCGAGGGTGGCCCTCGACTACGTGGCACTCAAACCGCCGTCGATATTCAAAACACAGTTATGTGCATATGAATTATTTGCGAGAAACAGCGCCGCATCAGCAACTTCTTCTACGACCCCTAGACGGCCCATAGGGATGAGGGCGGCAAGATCTGCATTTTTGTCCATGGCTTTACGAGGCTTGTATATTAGTGCTACTGAATTGTACGAAAAGGAAATACCTGCGCGATGTATCATGAAGGAAAGGCGGATAGGCATGCTATTGAAAAGCAGGTTAGGGACACGCGCACCTTTGGTCATATCAGTTTGGATGTAACCAGGCTGAATGACATTTGCCCGGATATTAAACCTTCCAACTTCCCAGGCGAGGGATCGAGTTAGACCTACACTTGAATTAGATAGGTTACATTTACAAAGGAAAAAGAACCCAGCCATTAATCTTACTAATTACTCCAGCTTTTGTCGCCGCATAAACAGAGGCGCCTCGCCCTCCATGTGTTGCCAGGAGGCTCGATACGTTGATAATGCAACCTTTCCAGATGAATTAGGTTATTGCTTTCCGACTGCTCATAGATTGTTTGCCTACCACTCCTTTGCTTCATCAATCTAGGGAGTACTGACTGGCAACCGAGGATGGTGCCTTTGAGGTTGACGTCAAGGATTCGGTCGATCTCACTCATCGACGTATTAAAAAGGAAAGAATTGTGAGAGATACCAGCAGCATTGACTAGTACGTCGATGCGCTCCTAAAAAGTGCCGACCGGTTTTATTTCAGTCCTCAACGCCACACACGCTAACTCAACAAACCATTAAGACTAAGTAGGTAGGCAGGCAGGATATCTGCTTACTGCTTTCAGGTCACGTATGAGGTGTTGCCAGCCATTTACAACGGATACGTCAAAGGCACGCGAGCTGTGGGGCGGCGATTCGTCCGTTTGCTTCAGAGACTCGACGGCTGTAGT
>JAPUUL010000957.1:0-12554 GCA_029590625.1 Lasiodiplodia mahajangana
CAGCGCGCCAACGCCACCGAGCTAGGCCTGGCAGCAGGTGTCGTGGGCCGAGACATCGACCAGTGCCATTTAGTCATATCTAGGCTGGAAGCCGGTATTACCTGGGTGAATACGTGGGGCGAGTCGCCAGCTGAGATGGCGGTTGGTGGATGGAAGCAGAGTGGCCTTGGTGTTGAGAATGGGCGGAGAGGGCTCGAGGCTTGGGTTAGGAATAAGAGCACGATTATTGAGATGGGTGGTAGTGCCGCTACGGTGTTCTCGAAGTTATGATGAGGCAGTTTTTGGTTGTATCTTGAACATGAAAATATCACGAGCAATGTAGCAATTGGATATTAATGCGATTAATGATCAGACATTACCGCCCCTGACAGCAAATATCGACTCACTCTCACGACTGACATGCCTCCGTGTTTAACTAGTACACAGGGTTGTCTCTACGACTCCAGACGACGGCACTCCGAAGCCCCAATACGAATTCTCCTGTTATCCTTCTATAAGGACCGTCTTATTATTATCCACTCGCGACGTGAGGGATGACATGGGGGACGAGTGGTGGAGGGAGAAAAGGGGGGGGATGGGAGGCGCCGAAGAAGGAAGATTTTTTTTAAAAAAAAAAAAAAACAAAAGTCACAAACTGGATCGAACTGGATACTCAAAAAAACCAGGCCGATCATCGTCATCATGCTTGTTTAAGCACTCCTATGTCCGCCCGGAGCATTACGACCCAACGTTACCATTGAGCCAACTCCTACACCCTTTAGTCATCCACTTCCGGAGAAGGTGCTAGGTGAGAACCGCCATCTTTTCTTATACTATATAGTACTCTTTTGGTAGCTCCTGTATGTGGAAATAGGCGTCATCTATTATTGATCGTTTGATTTAGGAATACCTGCGGAATCAATAAGCTCCTCGACTTCATCATCTAGGGGCACCGTCATCACCACAGCAACGGATACACTATTACAATGCGGCTGACCACATGGTTCTTTAATGAAGTCGGAAATTTTTATAAAACCTATATGAGAAGCAAGTATAGCCGAAGGTCAAGCAGTCATATAATTATATTATGAGTCGATCGCCAAGCGTCAGCTCTCAACACGGCACTGCGTATTGCACTTTCCTGTATTAAGAGTTACCTCGATACTCAATCAACATCATGCCATTTAGCTTAGGACCTTGCATGAAGTTTAGTCCACTAAATCTTGTTGTAGCCTGCGGACGATCATGGCGATCGTCGCTTCACCTTCATATTCGCCTTATCTATGCCAACCTAAATATGCTCGTTCATCAATTTAAAGTCATCTAACGTGAGTAGCAAAACCCAGAAACTTACAGCACATCACATACCATCGCAGGACTTCCCAAGACCTCGCGACCTAGTCAATCCTAATTAGCTTACGCCCGCAGTTTGGGTAAAGTGAACGAGGGTTGGAAGCACGTGTGATTTAGTCTGAGAAAATGTAATGCAAATCGACGTCACGCCAAACGTTTTTCCATTACATGTCGGCTTTCCGAGGGTATCCTAGGAATTTTATACAGCCGCACAATATGCGCCGCAAGTCTGCCATCTTCCAGAAGCGGTCGGCTTATAATATATATACTCTTTAGTACTAGAGTGAAATGTATCAATCAGGTCTACGCATTCACCAAGCTCAGACGCTCACGGGTTTATGAATCGACGTGAACAAGACTCCAGAATCCCAAATTCGAGTAAAAGTAGCTAAAGCCGTACTGATAGCCCCCTTCCACAACTAATATCCGGAATGCCTATGAAATCTTTTCTACGTTAAGCGAACCGAGATGTTTAGGAATATCAAACAATGTCGCTATTTGCAGTTTTATGACCAATACCGGAATACAGATAAACTCCTTTGATATTCTCGTCGTAATTGGTCAAAATAATTAAGGCCAATTCGGGTTCTGCTTATCATGGTTAAGGGCTCGAGCCTCCTTGTCTACTTCTCTTTTTCTTCTCGGGCCTGAGTTGTAATTGAGCAATGGAACCACATATGGGATGGGTTGGTTACATAGCAGCCTTTTCTCGTCTCAAGTTAGGTTGGCGAGGACAGCAAGACCTGTTTTTATGGTTGGCAAATAATATCGACAAAGGCCGAATGCTGCGTTAGAACCTCCAAGGCGGCTAAATTCAGGCTGCATTGATTGTGCCGATCCCTTGGCTGGAAAAACTTGTCGGATTTGAAGACCACCTAGCTCTCGGTTAATAAGGCGGACAATCGTAATCGATTATTTATAGTAACATGATCGAGTCGTACTGTTTCTGGCCGTTCCGAGTCTCCGTCGGTGGCGATAGGGTTAGAGCACGTATCTTAACAGACTCACGAGGGTGATTATACCTCAACTTATGCTATTACATATGAGTGTGATTCTTAGCTATGCGTAGATCTGGACTCTTGTCCTCCACATCGGAAACAGTGACCTTTCTTGAATTAGCTGCATCAATGCACTGAGCCCCTCATGGTCCTGTAAAGTCTCAATCTATCCCATATTAATTAACTGCACCATAAAGCAGGATTGGTAGCCATGACGTATATCAGCGTCGATAATGGTCACTCGTATAGCGGCTCAGTTCGCCGTACCTGGGAGTAGAAGAGGATGATTGGATATTCGCTATCTCTTGGGATCTAAAATTTGCTACATACTTTCTAATTTGGGGGCATCCGCTTCGACAGACCACATTCACTCGATACCCGGTACCGTACTAGGGGACAGGAATAAGTTCCCAGAGAGGGTTTGTCGTCCCTGCCGAGGATAAATACCTTTCGAATCCAACTCGGAGGTACGCTGGCGTTACCCTACTGAACAAGGATTTAGATGGTTCGTCGTTCCAGCCCTCCGATACCCCTGAGGATCCCACCGATAGAAGGCCTTCCGATTCCATTCCCCATGTAACGCAGAGCTGGGAAACAAGGCAATGAATTGAACGAGTTCTTGTGACTAGCGCTGCTAGAAAGAAATCTAGACCATTGAGTGACGCAACCGGGTCGATGGATTCGCGTTTCTATCAAGGGGACTAGAACAGAATATAAGTGGCTTCTGTATCCCATCTTCTTTTGAAATCCGAGAGCCACTTGTCAACCCCATCTCCACCACCTAATATCCCAGTCACGGACACGGCTGTTGATCAAATCAAACTCTATATTGATTACAATTCAACTGTTCTCAAATCACCTCGACTGTCAAGATGAAGGTATAGTAGACGTTTGTGATAGCATGGTAGTATCAAGCTAATGACCTTCGCAGTTCGCTACCGCCATCGCGTTCCTTTTCCACGCAACCGCGATCCTCGCAGCGCCAGCAGTATCACTGCCACAAGAAGGAGTGAACGATGTGCTNCCCTAGCGACGTGAGCCCTCGAGCCANGCAGGAGGCCCGCCATCCTGGCGTCTCGACTGCGGATCGCCGGGCACGACCAGCCTATGTTCAGCTTCAAACAGTGGCGCTCACTGTGATCCCATCACGGGTTCCTTGACTATAACACTCGAAGGCACGTGTGGCGCCTGCAAATGTCTGTCTGCAGACCAATGCACCGGAAGATGCGGCTGAGAGACCATCGCCGTTGTGGTTTATGCGACGATGAAAAGTGTAAACGTGCGAATAGAACAGGCCTGGCTGTACAGAAAATCAACTAGGTATAAAGCCGCCCCGAGGGATGGAGCTACAGACATAGCAAATTGCCACTCATTATTTAGGCTGCACAACCACATTGCTTTATCGCCTTGTCATGTTGTTGCTCTTATTTATCTCCTGTTTTTGCATGTTAGATCTTTGTAGTAATTATCGCGGGATGTTCTCGACGTGAACTTATTGGCATACAGCGGAGCCATACGCATCTCAGCCTACGCCCTACGAATAGCCAGCCCTCAATGAGTGTCAACGTTCCTCGTGCGCAAGCCCGTACATACAAGCCATAAAAGCCGTATATTGTTGCTCATATACCATACTCAACCGAGGCGTGCTGGGTAAATTAATGACCTCAGGGGTATTTTTTGGAGAACTATGGCGGCTTTGGTGGGGCTTTGCTTCGGGAGGGGCTTTAGATTGGTGGGAGGGGATTTAACTGGATGCATAGCGGTCAGCCCGCCGTAAGTACAATAGGCCTATTGTAGTAGATGATGCACCCCACTAAACTAGGATAAGGGGGCATGTTTATCGATAGGTCGGCACTTGCATAGCAACATGCTACCTACCTGCATGTAGAATGTAAATATTGTCGAACCAACTTACCAACCTATCTCCTACGGGCATACTACTCGGCCCTGAAGGTGACAGCTAAGGCAAGCCGACTACTTCTTGTTCCCTCCATGGAGGAGGGAAGGGAATGTCACCATGTCATCTTACCAGTCCAATTCGTCATTGGCGCGAACACGACCTCTCCGTCTGTCTGCTAAGCCGACCTTGACCGCCGCTCAGACAACAGCATCACCCATACAGAAACCAGCGCAAATACCGACTTGCACTTCTAACATACTCTTATTTATCACTAACTTGCGTCTCCTGGACCTTGACCTTGAACCCGATTGGCCGGATATCGCACCTACAACCTTCTCCGCTAAGGATGCCGCTGGTGGACAGAAGAAACGTATCCAATGCGTCGAGTGGGCTCTCTACCAGTTATTCTCGATATGGGATCACAATGATGCACAGAACGTATGTCATGCAGCACCGCCCGATACGTAACTCCATATTCATGGCATAGCTAACTAGAATACAGAAGCTACGCCCCTTCTACCCACCTGCCGACCAGGTCCAGTCGATCAACCTACGGGCCGCTCTAGTACGAAGCCTTGAAGCAGCTAAAAAGAATGGAGTGCTTGGTCGCGATGTGCTTATACGGAAGACCATGCTCGACGAGTGCAAGGGGGAGAGGCTTGAAGAGGTACTGGCTGTGTTCTCTTCAGCTGCGCTCAAGAAGTTGGTCGCCGAACGAGCTCTCAATTCTGGTCCGGAATATAGACCGACTATCTCGGAAAGCATATCGTTGGAGAATTGGGGCTACACGGGCGATAGGACGGAACTAAACGGACTCTTGCTCGCTCACAAGGTATGTCTGAAATCGATATTAGAAAAAAAAGAGAGCTGCCCGAGAAAAATACCATAGCTTTGAAGAATTTCTCAAGATGAAGGAGCGAGGAATTGCTCGACGCCGAGAACAAGCGAAAGCCGAGGCACGAGAGAGACCCATGGAAGTGTCGGATACAGCAAAGTCTGAGGTTCGCAGAATACTGAGGAATAACTGGGCTGGCAATGAGCAATGGGTCGATGGGTTGCTCGGTGATAGTTCATCTCAGAAGGGCGGCTTATTAAACACACCATTTGATGACGCCTGGAGCGGTGTGCAGGCAGGGAACCTTATGGACTTGGAGGAGCAAACTGCTGGCCTGCTCGAACAACTAGAGCAACGGGTTCACCATCAAAAGGCTAGACTGCAAAAGTGGGAAGCTTTCCGGAAGACTACCTTTGGGGATGTTCGGCCACGGATAGCCCAAGATCCTCCTCAGAAAGAGAAGAAGAATGAAATCGCTTTTGATTTTTCCGCTCACCTCAATATCGATTTCGACAAACTCACGAGCTCGAATTCTGTTAAACTTGATAGACAACCGCCGGCATATGCGAAGCTACTTGATAACTTGACAGCCGAGTTAGAAGGGTTAAAAGAGACGAAACTACCAGACTTTTCAAGCTTGATAACAACTACAAGGAGAGGGCCTGCAACTACTGCTTCGTCCCAATTCAACCCACAAGAACAAGCATTGGATCCTGTTTCGGATTTAAGCGAATGGGAAGATGAGTTGGAAGAATCAATCCCCCCGCCGAAGGTCAAAGAATCCTCAACAAATAGCAACGTTCGGTCAACAGCCATCCCTAGAGGATTCACGGGGCCTCGAAGGCAATTGCCTGTTCCACGTGAAAATCGAAAGACGAGTCCTACTCGTCGGGAAACACCAGTCGGGTTTTCTGGAGAACATAGACGATCCGCAACAGAGCCTTGCCCCATCCCAGTTGAGCATAAGCCGAGTATCCCGGAAGAGACTAAGTTGATGTTTACCTCTCGTATCGAGAAACGCCATGCTACCTATTCTCATCCCGACCAGCCACAACCCGCAACAAGGACGGATGATATCATGCCGCCACCGACTCGCCCCAAATCCCCCACGCGAGCTCTTGCCGACGAGATTTTAAATTCTATGAACAACGCATCACCGTCTCCCGTGAAGAAGTCCCGCTACACCCTGACTCTAGCCGAGAGAACACAGATGTCAATGACCCGCACGGCATCCTTCGAAACGGATGACGTTACGCCGCAACAATCACCAGTGAAGGCAAGCTACCCGCAAGCAAATGGCTACCTTACTACAAGTGATGATCCCGAGAGAGGTGAAGAATACGATGATTTAATAACGCGAACGCGACGTTCTATGGTTGGCTTCGAGGCAGCACGACAGAAAGCCCAGCTAGAAAGACGACGGTCACAGAGGAAGAGTAAAATAGCCCAGCGAAAAGACAGTTATTTTCCCAAGGTCGATGAAGAAGCCGTGGGCGACCTGTCAGTTGTCGAAGGACTGATAGAAGATGGTCAAGAAGACTACGAGGCAATTTTCAAGAGCCGACCCCGAATTGCTACAAGCCCGGCGCCAAGCCCAAGTCGGCAGTGGTATGGAGAGCAATAGTTTGATCAATCAAGTATTGAGCACAGCGTATTCAGGTTGCGCAAAGAAAGCTGTACCCATAAATCGCTCAGTCGTCGATAATAGCGTGGGTCTAGACTACTAGAACAAGACTCTATTGTCAAATGCAGAAAACCACTATGGGAAGATTGCCTCCCTACCTCCTATATGACTAGGACCGGCGACTTATTTCCAATCACACTAATCATCGTAAAATACCAACGCCCTAGCCTCAATGCTCTCACGATGTCTAGAATCAGCCATATCGGGGTCTTCGAACGCAGAATGTGGGACACGTCGCGCAAGCCCAGGAGTCATAGCCGAATCGAAGCACTTAATGAGCAGCACTTCGTTAGGCTCCTGTGCATTTTTAAAGTACCACTGATGTGCATCATTGGGAAGCATCGTCCATGTCTCATCGCGCGCACCCCGTGGGTATAGAATCGACGCTGCTAACAGGTCGGAATCCGGAACCGAGCTCGCGTCAGCCACAGCTAGGGGATCTTTATAGATTGTTTTGATCGGTCGCCAGATCTATCAGTTTAAGGGGTCAGCCATCGATACACATAGAAGATGTTATGATTAATCATTGATGATAACGAAGAAGGATGAACATATACGACGAGACGAGATGCGAATCTAAATGTGGTAGCATAGAAACAAAGAAACTCAGAGAATGTATACATTAATAATTTGATATCGTCGCTTAACCAGGTCGTCTGCCTCGTCTGGGAAATGCCTCCGAAGAACCAACTCGGCCCCGGCGTACGACTGGTCAACGTGTGCTCGGAACAGCGGACCTCGGGTTGTTCGGTTCCCTTCGCCTAATTTGTGCCAGTTTGAGGGACCGACTCGAGTCTTGTGATCGAAGACATGGACGCGAGACGCCCCCGTGCTATTTTAGTGAGACGCAGTGTTAGTGAGAACGATATTGAACCCGATCCCTCTCCTATTTGAGGCTTCTACATCACAACCAAGGGAGATAAATTACATGTCTTTCAGAAGCTGTCTAGCCTCGGGATAATACTTGGCCTCGACTAGCTCGATATCGTGGAAATCGGCGTCACATAGCTGGGTCGGCCGTTGGCAGAATTGAAAGCCGTTCAAATCCAGTGTATACTTATTCTCATCGCCCGTGACATCGTGGATAACGGTTGGTTTGGCGATGGTCGGCCGCTCGTTCTTGACAGTCTTTCTTTTTTTGTGGGAAGAGCATGTGTGAACTTGCTGTCTGTTTGAAGATGGGCATTGATAGATGTTGTTGTAGCACTTACTCCGAAATCTTGACTGGCATTGGCGGCGAGCCGTCGCCTGGGTCGCGATAGTAGTTGATCACCGTCGAGACGTTCCGTTTTTCGGGTTTCGCCCCGTTGAGCGCGAGCACCGGGGGCGGTGCGGTGGTCACGATCGTCGCCATTGGGACACGATAGGTATCTCTCTTCGCCGACTTGTGATTGTGGTATGTGTCAAATCCAACGACCTCTTTCCTCAGAGTCGTGAATGTACGATATTGCCACCGACTACATTTTGGTATCTTAGATAATAATATCTGTCTGTCTGTCTATATAAGACCGAGCATTTTATCCGTGACCGACCACATATATATTGACTCCCTATATACCTAATGCGGGGCTCAATGTTGTTCAACCGAGACGCAAAGAGTGATCACGGCACAAGAGCCGCCGAATTCAGTTCTTGTGTTCCTCGTTACGTGAGTGATATCCAATCGTCATAATGTCCACCTACTCATCCTGATCAGCCAGGAGAGAGATGATATCCCCTACGAACGTGTGGTTCGTAGATACGCGACCACACTAGATGCCCCTTAAAATATGGTTCGATATCATTGGAGAGAATATATATTTTTACAGCTCTTTAATATTATAAGGCCTTTGAACTTCACTGATCGATTACGTATTCAATTTATTAGGGCAGTTTCGAGTGCACAAACGCGAGATCCTAACTCTTTGTCATTGCCGACCTTAGTTTACATATTGTGATATTATACAATCCTCTCAACAGAAATTCGTCGCTCGTAACGAGGGTGATATCCAAGAGCAATCGTCTGGACCCAATTCAGAGATGTGTTTGTCTTTCATTTTCTTCTCTCTTCAATCAATGATGTCCCGGTAACATTTTTTCCATCTTCTTCTTGAGTCCGCTGCCCTTGTTCTTCTCTGCCTAGTCAAAATTCGTGCGTAATTCNAAGAGAGAGAGAGAGAGAGAGANGAAGGGGGGTAAAAGGGGAAAACGGCGTACCTCCATCTTAGCTAGTTCGTCCTCGGCGTGGTGCATGAAGTCGTACTCGGCCTCGATGGCCTTGTCTGGCAGCCCGCGCTTCGCGGCGGCTTCGTGCTCGTGCTCTTCCTGCTCGGCATGATGGATCATGTCGTGGGCGCCCAATACTGCGTTGTCGGGGAGTCCGTGGCCGTCTGCTGACATGATGAATTTGGTTGTCTTGTAGTATTTCAATTGGTGTGTCTTTGTTTCACGAGATCTTTTTAGCTTATCCTAGATGGAATCGTAGCTTATGTAGGTAGAATAGAAGCTGTGCTAAGTTTTCGAGTTGCCCTAGCGAATACTATATACTCACAAACCCGCTGTTGTGTATGAGAGGCACGAGACCGCTAGCTTGAACCTCCTCAGCCGATGACCTCATCCCTGATGTCAAGCCTTACAAAGAGCGCGACCCTTCCTCGCCTTGGGAATGCTTCAATTCGTTCGTTGGTGGTGCATTTTATCATAGGCACGTCATGTTGCCGATCGATTGCTCTTTATCCTTTACTCATGCGGGGGAGGAGAGGGGATTTGGTGTGTCTCAGGGTTTCAACGGACTGAGGTTGAGCAAACCAACGACGGTTTTAGCGTGCCCATGTTTGCTCTCCCTAAACTTATTCGTGTGTGATAGTAATACGCATAGCTTGTTAGTGGTATCGCTCGATTGGACAGCGGGATCATATTACGTCGAAGAAACGACAACCTACGGCGCTATGCGCAATATCAACGAGCCTAGAGTAGTGCAAATTATTGATACCATTGCATATAGTAGCCTTATACATCATTTAATCTAGACCATGGGATTTTTTAAAGGGGCGATATGAATCCTTATACTCCAAGCTCGTGCTGAGACCTGTATAAACCCTCGATTTCGCTCCAGTCTTCTAGGATCTCGTTTTCGTATACACGTCAAACCCGGCACGCTAGGAAGCTCCCGGTGTGCCCTGCCGCGGTTCCATCGATCGGCGGTTGTTCCTGGTATGACCATTTATTCGACGCTACAACCCTTGGAACTGTACTCGGTGTAGTTGTGGTATCAACATATCGATGTGGAGTTGATAAGTCACCCCGAATACTTATTGACGTAGCTATCGTGGGGTTTCTCTATGGTTGAAGCTTAGATATGACGTTGATGGATTAACACACGGCCCTCTCGGGTCGTTTCTCTTGACTTGAAGGTTGTGTATCTCTGCGCTGGGAAGAAGCACATATTATTCGTATTGAGTTACTACTCCAAAACCATAGCTATAGTATATAAAGGTATGATTCCATTCGAGCTACTCATACACTCCTGTTCCGTGCCCATCTCGTACTTAATAGTATGTCACATCCCAGTGATTTCCCTCGTCCTACAGATTGCCTTTAGCTCTCATCTTATAAAACCTAAAAGCTATAGTCACGTAACACTTACGCAGTAGATGTTGCCTGACGCGGCTTGCCACTGGGGGTAACCGTCGGCACGGTTCCCGATTCTCGTGAACGAGTTTGTGATATAGGAGTTGAGCGCTGTGTTTTTGGCAAAATCGAACTTGTAGCCATTGGCGTGGCTGTAAGTACCACTTGCATGACCTGTTTCTGTGCCGCCTGTGATGGTCACCGTACAACCGCAGGCGCCCTTCAACGTAATCGCACCACTGACCGTGCCGGAGTATACACCATCGAACGAAGTGCAAGTAGGGTTCGTCTTGTCTGAGCACCCACCACTCGACGTCCAACCCACGCCGCCAGCAGATAGGCGAGATGCAGCCTCAGCTTGCGTAAGCTTGGTACCAGAACGCTCGACAACACCGGCTTGAGCAAGAAACGCGGCAGTGAGAGCCGTGAAAAGAGTTGAGAACTGTGCCTCATTAGCTATGCCTCCCTGAATCAATGTTGATAATAAGGGTAGTCTGTACCTTCATTATGGCGAATATAAAAGAAATATGAGTACCCTAACTTGCACGGGGAGAGACACCAGTCTAGTTACTGGGAAGTTAGGAGGCTTAAATAAAGGTTCACACTTGATACCTCTCGACCACAAACGCCGATATAGGGACGTTTGTACGACATTTCTGAATGCCAAACGCGGAGCATGATGGGTTACGAAACCCTATTCCGCCATTTCAGGAGCTCTTCGGTCAGCGACAGCATCCATTAGATAGACCAGTGAGTAGTATCACGACCCCTAATCCGGCAGGCGCCCATATCATGTATCCTCTCCCAGTATGTTATAAAGCGCCATGCAGCGCCCCGTTGGAAGGCTAGGCCAGCTCTCCTGCCTGTTCGACACTGGTGTAGTGGTACCCACGGCAAGCCAAGCCGCGATAAATCATACTCGAGAGCTCCCTCTAAGACCTGCCTGAGGAGCTGAGATGCGTCCTCGACCGCGGAACGGCGCCGCCACGGGATACTTTCCGCCACTCCACCTTTCCATCCCAGGGACGCCGGATTGCCGATCTCTTAAACGTGGTGTTGAAGCCCCCCTTAACACCCCTGCTCCGGCGCTCGCCTCCGACCGGAGGACGAACGTCAACGATGAGTTTCAGGCTTTTAGGGATTGAGGAAGTAGCAAGTAAACTATGCTTAGAAAACTATAGGGCCAGTCGTTTTGGAATATTTAATCACGTGGCCTTGTGTTTCTGAAAGTAAGTACTATCAATGATCACTGCTATGACAGTAACGGAACATTCTGGCTCAGATCGTAAGGCTTGGCGCATTCGCATGCTGTTAGATTCAATCCTCTATTAACGTCGACGGTATAAGATCTTCATGGTTGATTAAGGTTATGGGATAGTAGAAGTGAGATTATTGTAGCCTCAATAGGAAGCGTCCCTTTACCTTCCTCGATCACGGAACTTATTGTAGGCGCACGGTGCCTTGTTGTCGATAGAATGCAAGGTAGGATGTGGTAACGACTTATATAACCCATTAGAGCCGCCTAGGAATTTCTCCTTCTAATGGAATTTCGATTGGAATGTTACTTAGCTAGACACTACCGGGCGGTGATCTTGTTCGTGTCGCCTCCGTTCAACCACTATCCGTCATTATGCCCGATGGGGCCGGG
The DNA here is from genome assembly GCA_029590625.1 of Lasiodiplodia mahajangana. NCBI lineage: Eukaryota > Fungi > Ascomycota > Dothideomycetes > Botryosphaeriales > Botryosphaeriaceae > Lasiodiplodia > Lasiodiplodia mahajangana. The sequence goes on from JAPUUL010000957.1 coordinate 12,007, forward strand.
ACTTTAGCCATGGGGAACGGATTCCGCGTTTTAATATACGGGCCTATGCATTCGGAGCCTTCGTCTACATTTCGGATGCTGAGATTGATGTTGACAGAAAATCCCGAGCTATCCAGTCGGTTACTTTTAAGACGCCAATGTCTCCGAAATATGTCGCCGAAAATGGGCATCCGCCTTACGGACGGGGGCTTCAAATATGTATATAACCTTTCTCAATTTCGTCTAGGTCTTGTCTCGGACCCTATTCACATATTTAATCGAATTCCCCTGACAAGGTTAAGTTGGTGTTGACTTTCATACATACTATACCGAAAGGCAGATACGCCAACTACAACATAGTATTACTATCCATAGTCGCTCATCGATTCGGAGCGATATTAACGCTCAGCCGTCCAGAAACCTATTAGCACCGAAGATCCAAAATGTCTAAGATAGTGGATGTATTGATTCTAGGCGGCGGACCGGCCGGCTTGGCAGTTGCCGGTGGCCTCGCTCGCCAACTACACACAGCCATAGTATTCAGCTCCGGCTCATTCCGCAATGGGATC
>JAPUUL010000958.1:0-12533 GCA_029590625.1 Lasiodiplodia mahajangana
AGTCCAGAAGTAGACGGGATTCCGTCCAATCGCTAGGGAGCTCGCTAAGGGGAGACCAGAGCAAAGGGCCGACACCGTAGCCTAACACGAAGAGAGCGAGACCTAGGGAAGCCTCAGTGGGGTTGACGCCGAACTCCTTCGCGACGCCGGGTTCCGAGTTGATGTAGATTGCGCTCGATGTGTAAACGACGAAGGTGTAAAGGCAAATAATGAGCGCGACGAGAACCCGACGCAGATTTGTCCAGTTTCGTGGGTTCTCTGGGTCGTTTGTTGTATACCAGTCCACGAGGATGCTACCGTCTGAGGTCCGGCGAGGAGTGATGGGCATGGATTTCACCTTCTCGATCGCTTGCTCGACGTCGTCCCGTTCCTCATTCGGGAGTGCCTTGAAGGGGCATTCACTCCCAGGCCGTGACGATATTTCGTCTCTCTTTTCGATTTGGGCCTTGTCATTGTTGGTGCATAATGTGGATGTATCAGAGGGACAGCTGCTTAAGGGGCAGTATTTAGCTTTATTAGATTCAGCAACCCTAATCCACTCATCTGGAAGCCTGAAGTCTGCTTTTTCTTCTGGGTACTGAAGAAAACGCTTATGGGTGACGAAGCGGATGAACTGCCCTAACGGCGTGTCGCGGATAATCGACGACATGCGCGCCCGATACCCAAGAGGCGGCACTATATTCGAGGCGTTTCACGGTGTTTATGAGAAGCCTTCGGGTATAAATACACCGTCTTAGGCGGGAAAGGAGGGGGGAATATATCAATGAGAAATAACCTCAATATCGCGATCCTTAGACTATTGGCTACTCATTCAAGGGTATATATATATCGTAGTGATAGGAGTATCACTACGATAAATATGTACTCGATTTGTAGTGTCCGGCATCGCAGAAAACAAAAGCAGCGCCTCGTTTCTAGTATCATTAATGCCATTGTTTCTTTGAGTCGACATGTCTCAGAACTACGGCGAAGATTTGGATGAGAAATGCTCAAAGCTGGTTTCGAAGTCAGATGGTGTAATAGCTATCCTACCTTGCTACCTTAGGATTACCAATCCGGGAATTGACAAGGAGACCTTATTGGTTGTTAGGTGTATCCCTTTATACACTAATGGATAGATAGATGGATTAGCCCAGAGCATAACTGACTTATCTGATTAAACCTTTTATTCGCAATTTTAATCACTACCTTGATTACCAATATATAGCAAGGTAAACAAGTGATGTGTGAATCCAAATCGGAAACGTAGCTAATAAAACTGGCATAGTTCACAAGGTAATTGCAGCGTATGGTTGAGTTTATCATGAAGGCTGATAATGGTAAAAATAAGGGCCAGATTTTGACTCGCATCAAAGTCTACCTCCCTAGCTGTGATTAGTAATTGTACATTGGAGAGGAAAAGAAAAAGAAAATCAACAGAAAGAGGGCGTACCGCTAAGTGTTCTCTTACGACGGCCTCTTACGACTAGCAAAGGTGCAGAAGCGAACCGTGTGACGTCGCAGATATTGAATTAGTCATTATCGCCATTATTTTTTTATGACTCGACTATGTATATCCTCAATGCCTGAGCTACCCAATCATTCTACTTATCATCTGCAATGTGCAATCCCAGGGCTACGAACCGTCAACGTGAGCCGCGCCCTTTGAACAACATGTTTGCCTCAGGAAGGCTGCCGTTGCTCACTTGTGTGGAACGTTTGGCCGCTGGTAAAGTATGTACAAAGAAGGGTAAACCCCTTCCAATCTTCTTAGGAACGGTAGTATCTATACCTACTTCCAACTGTTATGTGGCAAGGAGATCCTCCATTTTTTTAATTACCCTGTATATCGTTGCGTTGATTGTTACTATCACGCCATCGTGTATGCCGTACGTGCTATACCGTGTCGAGGTAATCATTGAACGCCATGTCTTACTTCGTCGTGCCGGCGATGTTGTCGAATGAGCGGTGTCCGACTGCCGAGTACTACACATCCAGAGTCAGTGGCTGCTATCTTGAGCGACGTGGCGAAATTATTTTCACTTACACCTTCAACGAAAGCATCACCCCAGGGCTGGAGCCATGTGTCTATACACCAATTCTGGTTAGTACATACTGAAGCGAAGGGGGAAAATAGAGGACTGCAAAGACTCACCCCAGGTCGTAGCGGGCTTGGTCTGGGCGAGCCAGACGAAGGTCTTGTTGGTGCCGGACAGAAGCTCGGTCTGCGGAAACTGCGCCGCAATGGCGTTGTACGTGCTCTGAGACACCCCGCTTACGGGGCCGTGGTAGTCTTGACCGATGCTCTGGACGATCACGGACTCCTCGAGCTCAAAGTAGTCGACGATGCTGCCGGACCCGTGCAGGGCGATGGCCTGGAAGACCTTCCGCACACGGTCGGGGGCCCAGTACTTTCCGATGGGGTGCTCGCTCAGCCACGTGCGCGCGCCGATCGCGCCGTCGACCTCGAAGCGCTTGTCCGAGCTGACCCAGCGCGAGTTGGGAGTCATATCCCAACCCAGATCGTGAAGCATGGTCGCGACGGCGTGGACCTCGAGATCGATCGATCTCCTCAGGGTCTGGTTGGCATTGATCATGGCGGCACCGAAGAGCCACGACCGCATCTGATGCGAGTATAGATAGTCCGGGAACCCCTTGATCAGGGCCTGGGCATCACGGACAATCTGGGTGTCGATCACCTCGACTCCTGCGATCTTCGTCATGCGCTTGGGGATCCCAAATGCCGCTGCGGCGGTGGCTAAGGTAAGGAGAGAGAAAACCTTCATTTTGACCCGATTATCGATTGGGCTGCAAGTGTATCAAGAAACCAACGTAGTGATGATCTGCAAAGGGGAAGAGGCGATGATGATGATGCTATTTCTCCATTCTCAACTGAATATTTGAGCAACCTTATATATACAGCTCGACAGCTCTCGACGTCAGTTATTGATGCCGTTCGGCCGAACAAACGAACTCATCGTAACTTCACAACAATATCCATTCCAAATATTACAGCGCCGAATGCTTACTTACGGTTACATTAACGGCCAATTGTAACCTCTATCTCCTGCTCCGATTTGAAATTATAGTGTCTGGTCAAGTGTGGCGAGTCGATGAGATTCGAATACTGAGGTTTGAGCAAGGCTGGGATTACTTGGTTGGACCGGGCGGTATGAGCCGCTGGGCGAATAGGTAAGCCTTGGTATATCAAATTATGCTTTGCAGGCATGTAACTATGTCATGCCCATCCATGCCCATCAGCGCCATTTTTGGGCGATGACAGGGAGGATATTTGATGAGCAGCCACCTCTACTAGGGATGTAGCTGATCTACCTGCCTTTCTTAGTCACAGACACAAGCCTCAGTATTCTATGGTTAGGATTTACATAATAGTCCTTGTCCTACATAGAACCGATGGGGAGGCTTTTCTGGAACATGTTCGACGTGAGTAAATGCTACTGCGGAGAAGAAGCCGTTGAAGGGCTCTGGCTGAAACTCGTAGAAATGATGCCCTGCCGTGTTTGAGCTACCCTAGGTAGGGAGGTGGTGGTGTCAATTGCCGGTCAAGCTTTCACTAAAACCCCATACTCCATCCTAGAGTGGACCAGCAAGACGGTTAACGTTAAATGTCCTAACCCAGTGGAAGGCTTGGCTAGAATACTACCACGCATCTGGAATTCTTACACGATATGCACGCCTGCATTTCGGATTTGTCCGCTGTCAGCAAGGGGGGCACGCTTGGTGACAGTCATGGTATGCTGGGGTTAGGTAGGTATTACAATACTTGCTTGCTTATCTCACGATTAAAAATCACATTCTACGCTCGTTTTATACCGATGTAGGTTATTCTGCTTCTATAGGTATGACGTGCTGCTATGCCTGTTATAACAACGAGTTTATAGCGTTGGATCCCGAAGGCTACCTACCTTCTTTAATTATATGTGACTGACGGGGACGAGATGTGCCATAAGGCTTAGCACACGTCGATTGCTTAATGAGGTAGCTGTAGCAAAAGGGCGGAGATATTCGCTAAGTCTCACCGATAACTGTTGTGCAGATCCGGATGCCAAGTGACTAGGTCGGCTGCAAGTGATTGGACGTATCTAGCTTATGCGAGATGCACGCCAAGAGTGGCATGAATACCTGACCCAGTCGGAGCAAAGAATGGACAATACGACGTAGCTTAAGCTACGTGATGAGAATTACAAAACATCCACGCGCTGAGTTGTTTCCTTATACCCTCCTCGATACTAGGTAGCTGAATGGTTATCTGCCTATCGTAGGGTTCTATAGCTCGATCGACGCTGTGACTAGGCGAATTTATGGAGAGTATCTTCTATGAATAAGTGTTGCTATCCCCTTTACTACATAGGGCGTGTAGGTATGTCGGGTTTAGTGTAGCTGCCCCAATTCACCACGCTTGGATGAATGGTAATTGTTTGTCGATCAGCTTTACTGTACACTACCGCGAAGGAATGCCCCGACAAACGGAGAACCAAACTTCGAGAGCAAGTTTGTAAAATACCCCCATGTATTATTCGATATAGTCGGCAACACGACATCTTGACCGTCACTGTAGCTGGGATTGATCCGGGCTGGCGTTGTGAAGTTTACGGTAGGTAGACTACAAAACTACTTGTGTAGGGTGTTAGACGCCTAAATACGAACATGCAAAGGCTTTAATCATGCCGCGTGGATACCTGGCAACCACGGCGCATCAAACGTCATCAACAGCGAATGGGATGCGAGAAAGCACTGTTTGGGGCATAAGCAGAACAATATATCATTGGTTCTCTAACACTTAGAAAAGCAGCTGGAACTTGCAGATCTCTAATTCTTTGTATTCCTGTCTAGGCGAACGTTGAATTAGGCACTGGGTGGCTTGCTGACTCTAAGCGGTCTTGTTCAGATAAGTCTAAGCAAAAGGGTTGGCTTTGGGGCACACTCGCATATTGTGCCCCCATTGACATCAAAGATTTGACATCATCTTCATGAAAGAGGCGTCGACGACGACATTCTTCGAGTATGTACTCAAATCTCTGATCCCGAGCTTGAATACATCTCCGGAGAAGTGCCAGCGCTGAGTTTTTGCTTACCCACCATGTCTCAGACGAGCCATGGGGTGTACGGGCGCGCATCATCTCCAGATAATGAAAGGCCATTTCATAGTCATCCTGCAATGAGCAAATTCGAACTAAGTGATCAAGAATGGATTTGCTCGGCTTTAGACGGAAAGCCTCCATTTCAGCCAAGAGAAAGTTCATAGATTTCCTTATCGTGCACTGTCGAAGCAAGATGTCAAAGGTTTCGAGGTCTGGACCGTTTGTGCACACCTGGCGGATAGTCCTATATAAATCAAACGCAATCTTGAAGTCCCCACAGGCTGCAGTGGATTCTAAAACAACATTAAAAGCGGCCGTTGGAACGGTGTACTGTAGTTTGAGTTCGTGGAGTATCCTAAGTGCTTGATCTATCGATGCTGGCAAATCGCGGAGCATTTGGAATATTGGCCGCGTACTCGATAAATCGGGGGAAAGGCCTGCCTTGGACATGATGCAGAGGATGGTAAGTGCTTTTCGCAAATCATTATGGCGCATATGAACATGGATGAGAGCTTCATAATGATGCATGCTCAATGGTATTTTGCGTGCAGAGAGCTCTTGAATCGCACTCATGGCTAGCATCGTGTCTCCATGTACAGATGCCGTATTTAGAACATTTAATACTACGCCGTCGGGTGGGTGAATGTGACCGGGCGTAACTGAGTGGTCCCATATGTACTTGATACCGGCTTGGAAGGCATCCCGACTGAATACATCTAGCAGAAACTGCCAAGCATTCAAAGATAGGGGAGCTCGCTTCACGACATCTACTACCCTCTGACGGTGCTTGAGTATGGCAAGAGTTTCTTCGTGAAAACCTAGTTCTCCAAATGTGTAGAGAAACACATCAAACAACCAGGGAGGCACATTGATGGGGATCTTGTTCAGCTCCTCTAGCTTCCAGAGGGCAAGCTCGTATTGGCTATCTCGCAAGAGGCTAATTATGATGCTGACCTCGGCACTTGGTGTTAGATTATACCACCGGTTCTTCATGTCATGGAGCACCTGGGCTCGAAGTACGTAGTCGGGGTGAACGGCTGTGACCTGCGCGCTTGGGTTAGCTAGAGGCGGACACTGAATGGTAGACGTTGGTTGGGCGCCTGACCTCTAAGAGAGCTTGGTATATTTCTGGCGTTGTTGCTATGCTGTGGCTCTGCGCTTCTTTTAGAAGTTGGGCGGCAACCTTAGCAGAGCCGTATTGTGTGTTGATGTTTGCTTTGATTAGGCTTTCGTAGAGGGCTGCGTTGGGCCGCTCGCCCCTCTCCCTCACAAGGTATTCAACGAGTCGCGTGATAGGAAGATATGTGTCCTCGGCATCTTGTAGTTCTTTCAGGGCAGCGTAAATCGTGCGGGTTGACAGCTTGTCTAGTTTGATATTGAAGGCATCTAAGTCCTGGAAAGCAGCGCCCGGGATCCATGGGTTTCGATTGGCCAATCTCTTTAGATAGGCTACACGGGATTTATCTGCTTCTCCATGCTCCCTGGCGTTATGACTGGACCGTGTCGCATCTTGGCCATATTGTCGCCGGCATTGGCGCTGAGGACCTTTCGATAAAATGCGGCGGGTTGCTGGCCGCGTACGAGGAACGTGCCATAGGTTGAATGGTTTAGAGAGCGATGCAAGATCAATCGAAGGGCATAAACATCGCCAAAGTCCGTCGACGATAATGCGACCGTCGGGCATGAGTAAAGGTCAGGTTTCGGGGTATATACTGGCACGACGCAAGACCCAAGAATAAAATGTATGGGCATCTGGGACAGCGATGACATTGAAAGTTGAAAGTAACTAAACGCCCATGGCAATTGACAGCCAGCTGGTGGATATGACTGGGTTGAGTTAAAGTATCGAGGTACCCATCTAAATCATGAAGTACAGCATACCTTATGTAATCTATGTGAATTAGGTACGTACCGCATGCTTGGAGGTAAAACGAAGCAATTCCGAATTAAAGCAATGGCCTAGCAATCTTTGTTGTCATATATTTAACAAATTTAATCCTGTTCCCCGCTGATATCTAGGACCATCTTCTTGGATATACTCCCCACTGCAATTTAACATAATAGTTGACATGACAGTCATTTGACTTTCTTGGCATTCCTCATCGTAAGCTTCATCTTGGTAGATGGACTGTAAGTAGAGGCCTTTTAACTACCGCACATGACATGTTCGCCGTGCAGTAGAAAATATTTAGGGGACGCGGACAGTATCCGTTCTCAAAGTAGCGAGCAGTTTTGTCAATGTTGCTGGTGATATCCGGGCGAGTCGCGGGATACTGCGAGCCGACTGATCCTAGTGCTTCGTATCTCCGCGCAGCTGGACTTCTTTCTTTCTTCCTTTCCTTCGCTAGGCCACCTCATCGTCTCATTGATGCCAACTACAGCCTGGGGATGGCTAGCCTGGTCCTGTTTTGCTGAAATGAGCAGGAGAGTTCGAATTCATTGTTGTCCTACTCAGGCTCCTCGTCCTCTACCCCGGCCCCGACCTTGGCCACGTCCACCTCGCCCTCTATCACCTCCCCTTCCGCCGTGGTCTCCGCGTTGTGTTCCGTGTCCGCCTCGACCACCTCTGAACCCGCCACCTTGGGAGTGTTGCTGGTCCTTAACAAGGTCGATGATTTCGTCGGGGACTCTTAAGTATTTGATCTATCGAATAACGTGAGAAAAAGCCGTTGGGTACCCTAGGAAAGGCAAAAAGGGACATACATTGTTGCCCTTGACGTAAACTTCAGGGAGTCGAACGAATTTGTCGGCCTCCTAGATACTACGAGGTTAGTAGTTGAACTGCCCAGCTGAATCCCGTGGGGTGGCTAATCTCATACCGGACTTGTTTGTACCACCTCTTTTAGGGTCAGGTTCATCCAGGTATCGCATTGGACCAAATGGCCGTTGAGGGTCTCGCCGTTCTTTAGCTCGACGAGCATAGGATGGCCCTGGGCGGCGTTTAACAGCCCGAGGGGCAACTGAGAGTTGATAGTTAGCCCACGTATGGTTAGAGAGCGCGGTGGAACAAGATCCGTACCATGCTGTTTTTTTCCCAGTCGCGCCTTATATAGTATGCGATAGCGAAATATCTCCAGATATAGATGTATTTCTTGCGGGGAGATCCTAGAAGGGAATTCTTTCGGCACGAGGCTGATGCAAGTCTGGGGAAGCTGAAGAAAGGTAGGTGGTACCTTAGCTATGGTAAGTGGAGACAAAGGACAAAGGGAAGTGGGGTACCTTGGGTTAGATAGTGGATAACCAAGTAACCAGGTATCTAGGTGAGTCCTACGTCAGCCACGATTGGCAATTCACTAGCCACGTCGGAACAATGCTTCGCAATACCTCTATATAGGTTGATTATTGATTTTACCATAAAGTATAATTAAGCAATAATGTCCTCAGTTCCGGGTTACAGTCCAATTTTCAATCGATTGAGATGGAAATGATCGACATATGTAGGTACGTACGTTAGTAAGCTTCCCCCACCCTGTTGAGAATAGCAGAACATGATCCCTATTCGGAGTCACACCATATAATGCTATTTTCTTATTAAGTCCGATCCTCGCTAAATCGAAGGTAAGGAATTACTTGAGGTGTAATTACTACCAATTTACAGATCTTAATCGAAAGGTCCTGTCTTTGAGCCTGGTACAGCAAAGTATCACTATTTCCTAAAATGCCACAACACCGGGGTTGTACTTTGTTACTGCATTAAGGGTGCACTAACATGAGCTTCTCTTTCTTCAAGATTCAAGTCCTCAAGAGGGGCTCTTATCATTACCTCTTAGGTATCTAGCATCTTCATCTGGCAACATTGGGCAACGTGTCAATTATCTATCAAATAGTAGACGCTGGTTGGCAAATGTGCCCGTCCGCTGACGACTCGGATTGCGCTGCATGGTGATGCGTCCCCCTCGATCACATGCAACTCTTGTCAATTCCTATTCAAAAGGTATGTTTGTAGATCTGTCTAATACCAACTTAACCAATCTATGTACTTACTGTAGAGGTCAGCTATCTAGACTTGGAACACCGAGTACATGATAGCAATCCTCATCGGGTCTCATCTTGGTGCCAATTCCGCAAACTCTATTCTCGTTATTTTCTATAATTCTAAACAAATTCGAACTTCCTCTTGAATAAGGCATGTCTGAATCTGGGTAGGGCTTGCGATGATGCGCAAGCCCGGTGTAAGTGAGCGAATTTAGCAGTAAACCGAGCTAGCGTATGTACCTAGCGCCCGGTATAGGTAGGTAGCCTTACAACGCTAGCAGGGTCATTCAGCTTCAGCAGCATGGGTAAGTACAGCATATCTACCCTACCAGCACAACACTTGTCCTAGCACAGCCCGCTCGCTTATTATCATCAGGCAACCGTTTTATNCCCCCCCTCATTACACACCTACCTACCTACCTACTACCTAGGGTACGGTACGTTCCCTTTACCTACTTCTCAATTCTTGACAGACTTACTCGCCGACATCGTGGGTGTTGCGTAGTCTTGCCACCCCAAGGCGGTATCATTTCCCCCTAGTTGCCTATTCTTTTGTCTGTACACATTCATTCGTTGCTGCTTGGTTCAAGATGTTCGGCCTGCTCAAGGCCGCCGTGTTGCTTGCGCCGGCCTTTGAGCTGGCCTTGGCGGCTATTCCCGAGGTCATATCCACTAGTGACGGTAAGAAGACACCGTGACCTATGCGTCGAGTCGTTCCATACTAAGTAGTCAGGTGTTGACCGTCTCATCGAAGACATTACATCGAATGCCTTAATTACGCTGGAACTAGGTGGAGACTCGAACGACGATGTTCTTCGGCAGACTGTAAGTCGCGTCTCCCGCAGCGAGCAATATCCACCCGCGGCGCCAATGGCGATTTAATACTCTCTTTAGAATTTGGATTTGCGCGTTTTCGAGTCAACTGCTTCTTGCGGCTATGGAAATGTCACCCTCAATGGAGCGCCACTGGCTCAGGATGACCTTGGAATCGGATCAGGCTCTATCCCAACGGATATCGGCAGCGTACTTGAGGCTGATTGGAAGTTTACCTGCGTGCACCTTGAACGAGATTCTCAAGTCCAGTTGTTGTCAGTCCAGATCGTTTCCGTCGACAACCGACCAGTCGGCGATGTTGCGTTTTCTGTACAGTTTCAACAGGTGGCGCCGGTATCCATATTCTACGTTGACAGTGCCGCGGCGAAGTTAAAATCGTCGCTGACACCCGACTTATCCGATAACCCACAACCGAGTCTAGAAGACGAGCTAGCCGAGCTGGAGATGCTCAAGGAGCAGCTTCTCACGCTTGAGCATACCATTGCATTGAAGATCACACATATTTCCGATACCTTCAACTTGGATCGACCGGAAGACTTGCTTCAAGCCACTAACTGTGATGGCTTGAAATGCTTCTTTAGTACAGTATATAGTCGAGTGAAAACTATGGCCAGTAAACTGTATCACGGAAGCCAAGAAAGACTAGGATCCCTAGGAGGCCAACGCCCACTAACAGAGGTTAATGATGTGGAAAAGTCCGACAGCACAACTACATCGCAAGAGCCGGCCCAAGTTAGCAACCAGGATAAAACAGAAGGTCTAATCTCTATAGCCGGAAATGGTGCTGGTCGCGTAAACCAACTCAGTCCACCGGTTACTGACAAACCTGTAAGTTCTACGCACGGATGGAGTCTAGACTATGTTATCTAACAGCTAGCAGTACCGAGTTCTACATATAGTAGGTCTTGTTGCATTAGTTCTAGCTATCGTCATCAACGTCGCTGTTATGGTCCTTATCTTTCAATTTGTGAGGTTCCGACGCCAACGTCGGAAAGCCTTATGGGAGAAGCGGCGCGGCCAACTGCGCAAATCTCGTGATGATTGCAATGCCCTCGTTGCAACTAAATACATGGACCTAATCAAGTGGCTCAGAGATGGCCTTGCGCGTGAGGATCTCGAAGGCCAGGAAAAGGATGCTATTATGAGACAGATGCACGAGTCCAGCAGCAGCGAGGGGTCTTCAGATACCATGTCTATCACCATGGAAGAAGAGATAGCCCAGTTTCGTGCTGCTGCTAATGTCGTAGGGAATTTAGTTACTACTGAAGAGGGACGAGGACGAAGTCGGTTGTCGCAGCATCTCGCTATGGCTCGATCGCGTCGAGCATCAACACCCTCAAGTATTATGTCTTCGTGCCCGACGTATAGGTCTGTGGACGAGTCTTTACCTGCATATGACGAGAATCGCTCTCCAGAATATGTAGTCGATGGATTCCAGTACACTCCAGATAGCTCGACGCTTGGAAATCTGTCACCTAGGAGTTCGTCGCCGAGGAGCTCAATGTCAGCAGACTCAACGGCATGTTCATCGCTGGACGAGAACGCGGACGGAAAGGACTGAACTATTAATTGTGTAATAATGATACTACAAGATTTGGTTGCCATTGGCTTGATTTTGGGGATATACACATTGTAAGGCATACGGCTATGCTATGCGAATCATATGCCAGTCGGTTCTTGGTAGAGCTTTAGTACTAAGGTGTCTTAACAAGACGACGCCTGATTTTAATCGCGGTTAGGCTAGAACGGTCATTACACGTAAATAATTGTGCGAAGCAAGTTCGAGCTATTTTGCGACGCTTCCACTAACATCTATAGGTTCTGTCCAGGTTCAATTTCGATTACCAGCTTTGAAAAAGGAAGGAAAACCAATCCAATGAATGCTGTACGTATAGATAGTGCGGATGTCACTTCTCCAGGAACGTTCACGATAATAGATACCTATCTACTACGTTTAAGGGTTGGTCGGGTCTCATTAGCACAGGATTCCGAGGGAGGCGAGGTAGATTTCCACTAACCTACTTGGTGGTATATCATTCCACGAGGGGGCCTCGGGCGCCGCTCTGCCACGCATACCCCTGCCAAGACTGGCGCTATGTAAACTGTGGATTGAGGCGAAGCTGGCACTGCTGCCAGTAACTAATCCTTTCAACAGATATTCAAGTAGTCTAACATGCCCCTATATTCAAATGAGTAGATTATATAATCTTGCAAACGTCAATTATTCAGTATATCTACTATACCTAAGCTCGTCCAGATAATCCCGAACGGGAAAGGGTCGCTCAGGGGCTTGAGTAGGTACTAGCAGGTCAATTGTTCTAGTTCTGAACAAATCTCACCTCATCACCACGCCAATTACGTCAGGGAGAGCTCAAATGGAGAGGGCAAAAGGCAAAGGGCAAGAGATCGACGACGCGGCCCCTCCAGCCTACAATGAGGCATCATACGAGGGCTCGCAGGTGACCGTGGCGGCCATGGACTCCAAGCGTCCCAACAACAGGCCGGAGGACGCTCCAGAGGTGTTGCTGCCAACCGTAGACTCGCCGTTCAACTTCCCCCCGGCGTACACCGCCTCTTCACACCCGGGCGGGGGAAGCACTTCTCATCCAAACTATGGAACCCAGAACTACCCAGACTACTCCG
>JAPUUL010000959.1:0-12518 GCA_029590625.1 Lasiodiplodia mahajangana
ACTACTGCGGACTTACCCTCCTACTCCGAGCCGCCTCCTCCACGTCGCCGGACGCCGTTGCTTTCGTTCAAGCCCTCCTCGACCATCCCGCCATCGATATATACGTTCAAGACCCCGAGAGCGGCTGGAATCCCTTGCATAGAGCCCTGTACAATGGTAACATATCGGTCGCGCGGCTGTTGCTTGCGAAGGAACGCAAAGACTTGACAGAATCATTCGGACCTAGTACTACAAAAATCGGCCAATTAATCAAGACCAAAGACCACGAGGGCAATAGCCCCTTCGACCTCTACAATGCTACCATCGCACTTCGTTCCTTGAAAACAGCCGAAGAGCGCCCCTACCCAGGAGATGAATCGGACACCGATGAGGTCAATGCTGGTCCCGAGACCCAGTAAGACTCCAAGTCTTGGGAGGTTGTCAATTATGCTGATCGTGGTATTATAGGTACCCTACTAGATCCCTCGGCCTTGGAGGAGAAATCTTCACTTTTGGAAGTAATAATAACCTGTCCTTGGGCGTCGGTCATGAAGATGACAGGCAATATCCAGAGCGCATCTACTTAGAACGGCCGGACCACCTAATTTATCACCTCCACGACCAGCAACTCCCCGACCAGCAACCCCACTCGATTAGCGACGACCCAACGTCGCGCAATCTGGCAGATGTTCCAGTCCTAGTCCAGAATCACCCTCTGGCCATTCAGGATGTCGTACTTTCCAAGTTCCATAGTGCCATTCTCACGACGGACCCTTTTTCCAACCTGTATGTTTCAGGTCTCGGCCGCGGCGGTCGTCTCGGTCTCGGAGACGAAAATACGAAGTTGAGCTTCGTGCCTGTTCAAGGGGGCCTATCTGACAAGAAAGTTACCGCGGTCGCGCTTGGGCAAAACCACACATTGGCCATTACTAGCGAAGGCGAATTATGGTCATGGGGATCAAACTCCCACTCTCAGTTGGGGTATACGCTACCGCCGCCAATAAAACCCGATGAGGAGCCGATTAGTGCTACGCCTCGTCAGGTTTTCGGGCCCCTAAAGAAGGAAATAATACTTGGGGTTGCAGCATCGTCTATACATTCTGTGGTGCACACTGGCTCATCACTATTCTGCTGGGGGAAGAACTCTGGGCAGCTAGGACTCATGGATGCCGATTCTCGATCGCTTGAAGTTCAGAACACTCCGCGAAAAGTGGCCGCTACTTTGATCTCAACTCACTCTTCCGTTGTATCAGCTATTTCTGCCATTGATAAAGCGACATGCTGCCTTTTTGGAGACCGCTCACTAGTCGTCTTTACTAGCTACGGATATAAGACGATTAACCTTCAAAGCACCATCTTATCTACCAACCCATCTCTACAGCAGTCGATGCAATTCTCTTCGCGTTCTTCTTTTGACTTAAAGCGTCGAGAGATACATCAAATTGCATCTGGTGGTGAAACCATCGCAGCTGTCACGGGTAGTGGTGATCTTTTCACAATGCAACTTAGCCATAATTCGGACAATGATCAACTCACCACATCAACGACAAATCCCTCGAAAATCAAAGATGCCATCACCACACCGCTATGTATTTGGGACTCGCGAAAAGATGGGGTGAAGTCTGTCGGGGTGGGCGAAAATGGCTCCGTCATTATATCCACTGAATCCGGAGCCGTCTGGCGGCGAATTAGACGTAGCAAGGCCCAAGATACTAAGAACCTAGGCCCTTCAGGCCACAAGCGAAAAGACTTCAAATTTCAGCGTGTTCCGTACGTCACTGATGTAACTGCAGTAAGAAGTTCAGCGTTCGGCGCCTACGCAGCCATTCGCAAAGATTGTGATGTTACTCGAGATCAGCTTGAAATACCCCAATCCACGTTGTGGGAAGATGTCAGCCCTTTACTTCCTCTCCGCGACTTCAAGGCTCGGAATTCTAAAGCAAGAGAGAATAAAGACACCTGGAAGTTTCAAAACCCAGAGAAGCTAAAGGGGCAAGTTGATGACTTGAGTTATGAGATAATGACATCAACTGATCTTGAGGACGACTTGGCAGCTCACTTTACGAACTGGGCCTTGACAAATCGGAAACTAGGCGTGGTCATACGTTCTGCCTCGAATCCAAATATCTCCCTCCCAGTGCACTCTTGGATTCTATCTGCGCGGAGCGCGGTTCTCCGTGATGGGCTTCAGCAATTCCGGGAAACCGGATACTACGACATACCAGATCTTCTCACTATCACAGAAGAGCAAGATGAGGCGATCATTGAATTCACATGGAATATTGATATGATCGCTTTGCTCAACATTATTGTGTTCATGTATTGCGATCGTGTCATTCCTGCCTGGAACTTTACCCGGCAAGCTTCACCCCTGGCGTTCAGGTACCGACAAATTCGCACGGACGTCATGAAACTATCGAGCCGGCTAGGAATGCCAAAACTTGAGGCTGCTGCGCGGATGCAGGTACCTGCATCTTGCTCAATGAACATAGATTTTCAAGATGCAATTCACGACCCGACGTTTTTTGAAGATGGCGACGCTCTTTTAGAGCTAGATGGTGATGAAGTTCCAGTACACAGCATGATGGTGTGCCAGAGGTGTCCATGGTTCCAAGGACTTTTCAACGGACGCTCTCGTGGCAAATGGCTCGAAAGTCGCCGGGCAGCACAAGGTGACTCAGATCTCGTGAAAATTGATTTGTGTCATATCAATCCGGATTCATTCAACTACGTCCTTCAATACCTATACGCGGATGTAGGCGAGGGGCTTTTCGATTCAGTGATCGCAGGCAGTATCGATGACTTCTCTGAATTGGTTATGGATGTAATGAGCATCGCCAACGAATTAATGCTTGATCGCCTTTCACAAATCTGTCAAAAGGTTATTGGTCGTTTTGGTACGTTGCTACTCTGCATTTGGCATTTTCAACCAGTTAACAGAACATTAGTGTCGACGCGAAACATCTCAACTTTGTTGAACCTCATCAGCCCTTTCTCCGTAACCGAATTCAAGGAGAAGGGTCTTGAGTATATTTGCCTTCAAATGGAAACGATGCTTGAGAATCAGTAAGCTATTCTCATTAGGCCCTTCCTCATCTCCAACTATGCACATTTACATCTTGAAAGTATCGTCCAAAAATAACCCGTTACTGTATCCGATTTCACTCTTGCCTCCTCCCTCCCTTTGACAATTTTAAGTTTGTTACAAGCGCACTGATATCGAACTAGCCTCCTTGACGAACTGGACGAGGAACTCTTACGCGAGCTAGATGAAGTTGTTCGAAATAATCAGCTTGCCCGGTGCCCATTTGCGCGAAGCGGACGCGCCGACTTATTACTTCACGAACAAAACCCCAACTTGGTGCACGACTTGTACGAGGAGAGGCTGGCTCGCGTGAGAGACATGGCTTTCAAAGCAACCCTTAAGGATGATGAAAAGAGAACGTCGTCCTATAAAACCCGTTTCGGCAGTTTTGATGATATTCCCGGTACCTCACCAACAACCGACAGAGCAGCCAGGCAAAAGTCGAAAGCGAAACGTAACGAGCCTTTTAGTCCAGATCTTCGACCTAGAACCTCCCTAGCTGATCTCATGTTCAATATGGATGGAGATGAGGAGCTGGGTGGAGGCAGTCCCCCATCACCAAGTCCTAAACCTTTGGCCGCCAGCGACCACGATGAATTGGAACATTTGCCCCCTTTGTCCGATCCCCATCGTACTCCACAGGAAGTTATTACGTTAGGTACGCCTGAAATAGTGGCAACACCCCCAGCCGCAGTCTTTCGGTCGGCTCAACCGGCGCCTGTACCAGCATCAGGTGCTGTCCAAGGACAAAGTACGCAACATGTGAACCCCTGGGGGACTTCAGCCCTGCCAATTAGCCGCTTAGACCTTCGAGAAGTGCTGGCGGAATCGAAACCAGTACATTCTGCGCTTTCTGCCGGCCTTGCCGCACAGAGCCGTGAAGCTAGTTCCAGACTCACACCTCAAAAAGTCTCGCAAAAGGAGAGAAAAAGACAACTTCAACAACAGGCAGAGCAAGCAGCCCGACGAGAAGCCGAGGACAAACAACAATCGCAGCAGCCATGGAACAAGTTTGATAAAAAGGCTGCGCCGTGGAAGACAAGGGCCGAACCTACAACTTCGACGCATGACTTGCTTCACCCCGATTCCGCCACAATTACGGGAGTACCAAACTCCAAACCATTAGTTGCTGCCGAGGCCTCTTCAAGTAAATCCATACCAAGGCGAGCTGCATCTCCTGACACGAGGTTTCCCGGGCAGAAGTCGAATAATGCACCAAAATCGTCACCGGTATCTACACGTCCTGATTCTCAACCAATAACTCCGCATTCCAAGTCCTATATCAAACGTACTCCCAAGCCGGAACAAGAAATTGGGCTCCCCCTCGCAGATATCATCGGCCAACAGCAACGCGAGCAGCAGAGCCGCCGCGAAGCAGTTGCCAAGCGCAGTCTGCAAGAAATTCAACAAGAACAAGCATTTCAAGAATGGTGGGACCAGGAAAGCCGCCGTGCACAGGAGGAGGAAGCAAGAAGACTTGCTCGTGAAGAAAACAAGGACAAGAAAAAGGATAGGGGACGACGTGGTCGAGGCTCTAATAAACCTAAGGGCAGCTCTCGCAGCGGAAATGGGGGGGCAGGCAATAATAACATCACGGCCGCTTTGCCTGAACCTAGTTCTACCGGCTCGAGAGGCAATGGAAGGAGTAGTAGAGGAAAAGGAAAGACCTAGATTATAGACCTTGTGCATTTGCATGGGCTGGAGACGCCTCTCGAGAGGCGCATATTCATGGCTGGAGTTTATGGGCTGCGTCGTGTTTCATTAATTGCAACTCGGATCAGAGTGTATATACAGTATCCGAAAAATGGGCTCTATACATTTTATGTGTGTACATATTCAAGGTTTCAAACTGAATCAAGCCAGTCTCCTATCGTGTTGCGCCCCAAGTCCATCAAGACAGAATAAGTAGTAAATATTTCGAACTTAAAGATTCGGCAAGTCGTTCNAAAAAAAAACTAATTGAGTGAATGAATAACCTTCCTATCTCTTGTCTGTTATATATTCATACCCCACTACTTTCCTACCTGCCTAGGTACACCATCGAAGAACACCGTGCTATCCTACCTAGCTCATTCTCGCCCTGCTACAACACATGCAGCAGCACGCCGTTCACCTAACACTATACCACCCATCGCCGTATAATGGAGGTACTGTCGACGCTCCTCGCATCTTCAGTTTGAAGGACGCCCTTGACCATCTTCATTTTGAAAGACCTTGTCCTGTCGGCTGTTGTCGTCAGGAACACTGATGCCGGTGTCCTGTCGGCGGCTAAGACAGCGCCAACGAGCTCGTTCTCCCTATCCCCCGATTATCATTGAACAGAGGGGGGGGAGCAGAATAATTATACTTCAAGATCACGCTCTCGGTGGCAAAATAGGAGCAGAGGTTTCTCAACCCCTAGCCGCCAACCACGTTACGGGCAACCATACTGCAAGAGGGTTACTCGCAACAACCTGGGCAGAGCTAGGTTCTTGGTAATAGCAAACAAGTCGATTGTGGATGCCCCAACGGAGTCCGTTTGAGGCAGTGTATGGGCGACCCTCCGGAAACTAGAGAATGCGACATATCGATCCTAATGAATCGTATTGTGATCAAAAGAATGTCATCGTCAGACCTTGTTTATCCGCCTTGTCAACATCCTCGCGCGAGCCCGACGCTAGCGAGATCAATTCCGCCTTACATCAAAATTATTTGCGTCTCCTCTAATTCGATTGATGGGCCGTCTCCTTCGAGTTGCCATCCGTCTACGGCCCTTCACGGAATGTTGCTCCCCCCCTAATACTTGATATGATCCAATATCAAGATTGAACCACGCTTGGGGGCCGTTCTGGATTGAACTGGATCGAAAAGCCCGCGGTACTAAGGTAATGGGATGGGTACAAATAGATCTAAGAGTAGAAGCCTTATGGTCAGTGGACCGGCTAGTATGATAGATAGCTGAGTGATTCAAGCCTTTACAGCAGAGTTTCCGGAGTCGTCCACCCATAAGGATTAGGACTCTGTTGGATAGGGGGGGGTCGATTTTGTTGCTATGATGAGATCGATCCAAGTGTTAGATATATCATACTTCTCCAGTGTCGTCATGACTGATAGATGACTTACCCCGCCAACTAAGGAGGAATAGGTTGGCATGCAGGTATATCTGGCCAAGATCCCAGCCAACCAGGATTGATTTGGTTCCTACCTAGGCCTGCCAGTTCCCCTGCTTGGATGCATTGGCGGCGGAGATGCGGCATAACGGTTCCGCCTACCTAGTATCCAGATCGACGATGAACCATACGTGGGTTTAAAGCGTGCATTAGTCAACAGCGGAATCCTAGTGAAGTAAGATATTGGGTTTCTCAATGATGGCCGGCCATGAGAGGCCATACCATGGTCTCCCTTTAGAGCGCAATACATAATAATCACTTCTTCCAAAAAAGATAATGCCCTGTTTTGCCAAGGACCTAGAGAGAAAATGGCCACTGCTACTTATTTGATTTATTGCCATGTGGTATCCGGACACTTTACTCCATGTCTAGCACAAGTCGCTTGCACGACTTAGCGAGTCCTATGCTCCTGCATGGGAGTACTAATCAAGCCAGACCTAATTAATTAGGGATTGTTATCGTACTTAAGACCCCTTGCGATACTCTTGATTATAACAACAAAACCATGCTGTTATAAGTACGATCACGTTCATCTCAAGACATTCGAAGACGGTACTGTTGACCTCTCTTCTTCGTACATAGTTGGATCCAAAAGTCGGTAAAAATCCCCACGAGACAGCGAATCATCGCTAGTACTCTTCCTGCTCTCATACTACTCGTCGGAAGCGGGGTTAGGTGTACTCGATTCGTCGTACAAAATCGAAAGACGGTTTCAGCATAAAGTTGCCCGTAGAGACTCTATCGAGGGCGTCGCAAAAAGGGCACATATTTTTCGGGACAACTTCTAATATTGTACAGGGCTCGCAATCTTGTTCTTATAGAACTGTTTCGGCATATACTTTTCCGCCATGGTTAACGAATTGACGATTCTATTCGGAGTTTACTACAATGGCTTGATTTCTGCAATCCCAGAGCATCGAAGAGTCTCAAATCTATCATACTCTCGAAACCAAGCCCCGAGCTTGCGAGGTCTGCCGTCTACTCGACGATCCGAACCATTCGCCGAAATATATCCATACGCACCATAAGGGGGCTTAGGTTGCCTACACCGTCTTATCAGGCGATAGATGAACATCATAGTGTTTTGCCGTGTGGTGTCGTGACCTTCCTCATCGCAATTCTGACTAGGAATTTTGTTGGTGTTTGGATCTCTACATCCTTCATGTTTTGCGAACACACCCATGTTGCCGGGGTTTTCATCCACAATACCGGTGATGGGATGATGTAGGATGGATTGAAATGAGGTCAGGTTAAGCTTAGGGAGCGACAAGGGGTTTTATTAGACACGGCACAGCGCAGTCAAAGATAAGGCGATCTGATCGCGGATCCTTAAGGCAGCCTCATGTACCTTGTGTATGATGTGCTGCTCTGTAGTTATTTCCCTGCCGATATCCTTGATGCCCGACGTTATCGCCGGCAACCATACCAATACCGATCATTCTTTGTAATGTATTAGTCTCCACCGTAGATAGGATCAGTGCTGGGTATTGATAGCCAGTCACATTTCGAGCCAGGGTATTTTGTGATATATGACCGCCTCCTATACGACATCCATCCTGCCCCAAGGATTGCGACAAGGACCTGTTGTTTCAGCCCAATATCCATATGAACTTCTTGCGAACAGATATATGAGTCAAATTATGATGTAAAGACTGAGTAAAACGCCAATAGGTGTCTATAGAGCGAAAAAGACTGAAACTAAGGAGTCCGTGGACGAATGGGACCCTTTCATTCGACTCTCTCCTTATTATTCCAACATATTACAACCACTCAAATCTTTTGTGAGAAAACTGCCACCCCCTGCCGAAATAGAAGACGCCTGCAATTTTTAGATCCTCGTCTCCCTATTGCTTGTTCTTATTCTCTTCTTCTAAAATCGCTGCATCCAATTGGGCCTGTACAGCTATTAAGTCGGCTTCGAGTTTGTCCAATTTCGCCTGTCTATCTGCTATTTTGTGGTGTTAGTAAGTGAAATGACTTTGTCTTTTTCCCTCCCTTTTATTCCGTGAATACTTAGTAGCACTTACCCGTCTCTTCTTCCGTTTTTGCTTCCTTGAGGTACTGGCGGGCCTCAATAATCGCACTATCAATCACCGCGAGGTCCTGCTTTAGGCCGTCCATCTCTTATCCTAGTAGTCTAGCAGCTGACGATCTATGTGGACCGGCGCTCTAGATATGCGATTCTTGTCGAAATCAAGGGGATATAATATGTTATCCAGGGAGGAATTCGCCGCAGGATTCTGGCTCCTTGTGTTCATCTCTCGATCTTAATCCGACCAAGAACGCAACCTCCAGACACATGTTGGGGCCCGATTCCTTCGGATTCTCGATGCCGTACAATATCTAAGCGAAGCTCCAAAGGGGGGAATGTGACTCGTCGCAATGGCAGCACAACTGACGGTCGAATCAAAGAATAGTGTCGATAAAGCGAGAACTGTGCCGCCTGAATAGCCTCATCTGCAAGGATACACGAGAAGCGATTGGTGTTGGAGCTGTCCGGCTCCTAGGCACGGTTGTTTTCGTACGTGGACGATGCGTAAGACGAACTGCTCGCAGGACCGATAGCATAAAACAGCCCAGACACGAGGAGCCCCCTTATATCTAGACTCGATACGCTTGAGCACTGACTGGTTTTGTTTTCTTTATCAAGGGCCTGTCGAACGTACCACTACAAGCACCAGATCGCCGATACTCGCCAGTCGCGCATACACGAGTGTAACAATTATCAACCTAGCCTTGGCAGCAGATACAGATAAATGTGCAGAACGCGGCATTTCGCTCCCCCTCGAATCGTTTCTAACGGGATGGCTGCTGACGGGCGCCAGGGCCCCCCTCGGCTATCTCGGACTCCTTATTAAGATACACCTCTGCCCTGTACGCCCTGCAAGTCCAGACCGATAGAGCTAAGGCGCTACTGTACGACTACCTCGACCGACAGCACAGTTGGGACACATGATTGGGTAAGCAGATGTTGGGCGCTTATTGGCGGTTGTGAATGCAATAAGAGAGAGAGGCATCATGCTAGCTTTCTTTGGTTCCCCCCACGCGCGGCGAATCCTGAGCTAGTCCAAAGGCACCAGTCACAGGAAAGCAAAAGCAGAGAAAGATTAGCCGGTAAAAATAACATCATCGACCGGCGAGATAAGGAAACTTATCGTGCCATTATTATCCACTTCCTCGAACCTCACGCTATCTATCTACGTATATGTATCACACTCTCACCATGGCGAATACCAAGTTATGAGACATAAAACACAGACGCACACGCACACGCAAGCAGAGGTGTGTCTGTGTGTAAATGTGTGGGTGTGCCTGTTGGTGATATTAACTTCGCTGCATCTGCCGTGTACGCATCTCGTTGCAGGATTGGAGTATCACGAATGATTCGGCTGGAGGATAGTGTCTTAGAATAATCATTGAACAGCAAGGTGACACGTTGGCCATGCCCGATAAGCCCACCAGACGCCGAGAGCATGTTGTGCTTTGGTCTCTTTGCGTCTTGGATAAAGCTACTTCTGTCTGACTCGACTTTGGCTTCTATGTATTTTGGGATATGCTCAAGTCCAATAATACAATCTCCATAGGCCTTAGTGTCGTAGTACGTCTAGCCCCGAGTTATGTTCGCCAAACCCGCTTCGATATGCAGCAATATATTAAGTACCACATATGTCTGTGACCTCTAGTTCTATCATACGTGATAAAACACGGTGGAGAATCAGAAGCTCCACTGGATTGAATAGCTTCATTTACGGACGTTGGCAAGCCATTAAATCCTGTAAAAACTTCCGTGTCTAGATATTCCCTACCATGTTCAAGTCCAATAATTACTATTTCGAGCATGATCTGCAGTATGCCGGATGTCAAAAGTCTCGGAAACATGGCTACGGCCCGACGACAAGGCTACCCCAAGATAGCTCAAAGGTGAAAATCAAGCTTACCGGCTTCCCGAAGGATTCCTATATGCTGACCCCCAAAGTGCGTGATTAATAAACGTGGACTTATTATAACATACCATTCGATACCACAGATTATGGTTAGCTTCCTGTTATGTAATACAGCCACTGTAACGGGGATAGTAGACCCTGGGGGTACCTGCATTGAATAATATTGTTCTATAAGGCCAAGTCTTCCTTAACTACATGGTCGAAAACTGCGTAGGAATGACGATTTTAAAACCTTTACCCCCGTGCTACAAGTCACCAGTAGCCAATTTTCCCTCTAGAACCAAAGCCTTCACCGCTTCCAGATGCTAGAGACGTTATAAAGCAAATACGATGTTTAAGAATGTGAGTCACTCTATTTGGGCAAGTGGACGCGGATCCAACGAGTGGGACGATAATTCACCAGTGCCATAGTATATACAAAAGGATAGAACCACAATATGGTGAATACCTAAGCTACTTCTATTATGACTGAAATTTAAACGATAAAACTTATAAATTTCCCATAGATTCGAGATCGGGTGGGAGAAATATGTATAGGAATCATAAATATGCCAACATAAAAGACACATTACTAGAAACCGACGATTATAGACTCATTACGAGATGAAAGACACCCAGGCTTGCTTTAGCTAGTAATGAGGTACGCCCCAGTATCACGGAACAAAATTGCAGCGCCATTCCGTGATCTCACCAGAATATTACTAAGTTGAGAGCTTGACCATCTGCATTTACCTAGGTATAGGTGGATTCTAGTTGAAACCGTAATGCCTACCTTATTAATAGCATTACTAGTTAACTCAACGACTATTTTAATCCGTAACAATATATTTTCCTAGAAAAAGGAGGAAAGGAATTAGAAAATCACGACAACTCAAGTGATTTAAGACTGCCCCGATTCGGCACTATATCACATATGTGTATATCCCTACGAATTTCTCAATAAATCAAGGGTTAAGCGCTCGGTTGCCTATATAAGATCCAGACCACCACCGCCCCTCTTAACCCCAAGAAATGCGGCTGAAAGCATCTCGGAACTTTTGAGTTCGGACACCGGGTTACGTGCGGGAAGTTTAGCCAATGTCGCAGGGATATAGGGATGCCAAGTGTTGGCGTTGACTGGATACAATATATATCACTCTTCCTCCCTTGCTTTCCGTGCTTCGAGCGTTGCCGACTTACGCCGTTTCTGAGGGGTTATATGGCTGTATTACTATTCAAACTTAAGAACGGACGACTTCTTACTAATAGCTAAGTGATTAATATGTATTGTATCCAGCATGAAGTAGCTATCGACTATGTGGCGGTGGCTGAATCCCCGGAGCACAGACTTGATGTAAGTCAGCGCAAGCGAAATGTATGGACCGGTTCGGTTGAATGTTCGGCGCCATCGTATGTAGCATCGCAGCTCACCACAAGCTCACCACAGCTCAAATAAAACACTGCGGGTGCCTGACCCGACATGTTCGCGAAGGGCCCTCACCTAATGCCGTGGCGTGGAGGCAATCCAGAAGCTCTCGGAATACGAGAATTTTACACGACGTACGCTTCAGCTTTATGTTGTTGGCTTGCTGAAAAAGGATGTTGACCTGCATGCCGAGCCATGGGCGGCGTGGAATGGCTCAGTGATCATCAGGGTCTTGCCCAATCGAGCGCTTGCGTCGGTAAGAAATTAGCGTCTGAGCGGTCTGCGTCTTTGCTGTCTGGCTTGATGACATCTCAGTTACCTACTACCCCTCCTCTTCCTCCTCTTCCTCCTCCTCGCCAGCTCCGCCCTGGGGCTTGCTTCTGGGGGGAGACGAGACAGACCCAATTCCGCCCGATGGCGCGGGATTTCGACGAGTACGGATTGCAGTTGCGGTTGGGAAGGAATTATACATCAGAAAAAAGTTCTCGCCATGGCCTTCT
Source organism: Lasiodiplodia mahajangana (assembly GCA_029590625.1). Classification (NCBI taxonomy): domain Eukaryota; kingdom Fungi; phylum Ascomycota; class Dothideomycetes; order Botryosphaeriales; family Botryosphaeriaceae; genus Lasiodiplodia; species Lasiodiplodia mahajangana. The sequence continues at coordinate 12,063 of JAPUUL010000959.1, forward strand.
AGACTGCAATAAAATATGCAATCGCCTGCAGTAATCCCCGTAAGATTCCCTAGTGCAACCCCGTCGATGCAACTGTTCACCCTCAGCTCAAAGTAGCTAAAGCCGTTGGAGTTAAGGTCACAGTAGGCGCCGAAGATGGTGATGATGGGCGACCTTAAATATGTTGTTTCCCAGTCGTGATGAGAAAGAGAGAGAGAGAAGACTAAGAGAAGAGGATAAACTCACGACATCCACACTCCGTAGATCCAAGCTCTCTTTCTCTCCCCCCAAGAGCTCTAGCATTAAAAAACCATGCAGCAGTCCCTTGCTTTATCCATTGCCTCGGCCATTGCGGCCGCGTCGGCGTGCACCATCCCCTCCGGCCCTGCGCTGTCGAACAACATCACGTCGAGCTTCTCGCTGCAGCTGCAGAATGCGTCGTACCCCGAGATCCACAACCACTTCCTCAACATCTGG
>JAPUUL010000096.1:0-29779 GCA_029590625.1 Lasiodiplodia mahajangana
GGGCCACGGTCTGGTCGTACCGTAATGCTACCAGTCTTGTGTCGTCTCTGAACACCAGCGCAGAGTGGTGCTTCTGCTTATTATGTCGCGAGCTGCTCTTGTTCTTTGGTGCCATCGACACTGTCGGTTGCGAAGAAGGATTTCCAAATGGCGCTGATATTCCCCCCAGCTCCCCCAATTCCTCCTTGGACGGCCCCAAACATGATATTATCAGGTAATCTCGGGTACTCGAAGAGCAGATGCTATTTTTATGTCGTGCAACGCAGCTGTGCCACACGCCGGCCTTGGCTCACTGGACGCAGGAATGCTGATGTTGCTGCTCCGGTGTCACAGCACACGCAGTATGAGGCCCGATGTCTCCAATCTCGGCAAGACTATACCGTCGGGAGAGTAAGTATAGAGGCGAATATGCAACGAATCGCAGGGGGTTAATAATAGTAGGTAGAGTATGTGATCTGCCTATACCCGGTTACGATGTCTTCTCTTTATCTATAGGTCTGATGGGGGCCAAAATGATGGTGTATTACACGATCATCTGTCATGCATCAATAAAAAGCAGGCTCTGCTCTATCACCAAGATAATGGTACGAGCGAGTAACGCCGTAGAATAAGTCGCACACAATTTCCGGTACTGATCTGACCAGTATTGAACCAAAGTTCCTGTTAGAGAACGTTACGTTAGCATTTGGTGATGGGCTGAGGTGGGATGAGGAAAAGCCTCAACGTAAGAAGGAGGGTGTAACGGGAATAAGGTCAATTGGGTTGAGGCATACCAGTCAGAAGAAAAAACTAGAGCAACCAGCAGCCCAGTCTAGGATGTTCTCTTTTGAATGGGATTGTAAATGCGTCGAGTTGGTCGGTATATTGGAGTTGCTTGCGCGGTTCATGTGACGGAGACCTGTCTAGACTAGGTAGGTCTCAATAGTCTTGAGCAACTAACAGCTAACCCAGTGGCACGCTATCGAATAAGATGCTGGGATGTTGCGTTAATGGAAGATCTACCACGCCCCGTAGTCGGTTTTCTTTGAGCAAGGGATCGAACGAGGAGAGAAATTCGATAACAATTCTAAAATGCTATGCTGGGTGGCGGCGGCGGCTCTTCCTTTTTCTTTCGTCTCTTTTAAAACACATGTCCGTCTTCGTCGGGAAGACGGTCCAACACGCGTCCACACACTCACACCGCCGAACCTAGCAACCTGACGTAGCACCCAACCACTGGCACACGGAATACATCCATACCTTACCTTCATAAGTAGTAGTAGACAGAGCTACTTACATACCCATACCTACATACATACATACATACCTAGGTAGCTAGCATATACATAGTATAGTACGTACATACCTCATCATGTATGTGGTGAGCGATGACCTACAGATAGATAGATACATGTGTATCTCTCTCTCCCCAACCAGCGCTGGTCCAGCCTAAGCGGCCTACATATGCAGGCTCTTTTTTTAGTCAGGCCTGGTCATGGTCGGAATCATGGATCAATGGTCATGGTGCCTCAGCCGAAACGGGCGTGGGATGTCCAATTGTTCGCATACCCATCCATCATCACTCGCCCACGACCACATGATTACGCCCCGGGTCTTCTTTGCGCGGTCCGATTCTGACAGCNAAAAACCGAAGCTACCCACCTATCTACCGGGTAGCTGTATGCACCAGGACGGACCACCCAGAAAATGCCGAGGACTACTTAGACTAGGTAGGTAGACTTACCCACTGGGCCAAGGGTTTGACGACTGGTATGCATCCACCTCACCCTTCACCCAGCTTTGTAAGAGCTCGTCATAGGTACTATACACATCGGCATTGGCCAGAACGCGGCACTTACTACTTCAAGGCATACACACACATACTTCGTCTTCGCAGGCCCTCATCGCCCTCCTCGTGCGCGTGGCCTCTGGGGTTGACTGACTGGGTGTGTGTATTGGTGTGCTATAGGTTAGCTGATGTGTAGGCTGTGTTACGTATCATTCTCGGCTTTATATTATTAGGTATCGTCGAACCCAACGCTCTGTCTACGCCAGCGCGCGTGGAATAGGCCATTTGTCAAGTTTACACATGGCGATGGTGCAACCACCACCACCACGTAGCCTGTCTTGTAGCCCGGCTGAGTGCTGAGTGGCGGAGGGTGAGTCTCCCCCCTCAATGACACCTATTACTGTTTCTCCCGGGCTCTGCCTCTGATGCGATGCCACGGAACCAGAAACCGCCCTTCGGATATAGTAATGAGCTGAGACCATCGGTAGGCGGTATACCCAATGAACTGGAGGTATCAGGTTAGTAGTAAGCTAGCTGCAACGCTGGTCATTGTCCACTATAGCTATTCTTAAGTAATCCTACGAGAACCTGTCATGATCGTTAGCCATCTTTAATTCTTATAGGTTTATATCATCCTCCTTATCTCATTTCATGCTCTACGAACAGTATATCACATTCATTGCCTACCTAATTCAGTATAATAAACCGTTCCCAGCCCCAGACTACCAGCAACGTGCCCTGGTAAGGGTGGCCGCAAGATACGCTCCGTACGTCCGCAACGTTTCGTAGAGTACAGCATGTGGTGGCAAGTGAGGGGCTTCACACGCAACNAAAAAAAAAAGGCGCTCGGAATAAGCCACGATATGATCTTGTTTCTTGCTCTGTTCGGCCTGTTTCAAGGGTTCTCCGCAGTCGTCTATTTCTCCGGAGGGGGTTGATCTGCTGCCACACCGTTCGAAGGTGAATCATATGGGATTTATGGGAATTTTTGTCTACTTTCCTGATTAGGAAATAGAGGGGTTTAAAGTTGGCTCCACTCATTGGCTTAGCCCCGTTCGCTCCGTTCTTCTATATCTCTTCATCGCATGCGAAACTTAGTGATCTACCGAGATAGCTAAGTCGGGATCGGAAGGTAGCATACAGATGATGGGCAACGTACATACGTAACTTGAAAGTAGGCTGTCTAGGTAGGTTCTTCACGATAACGTTGAAGAAGGATTGATCCTCGCACACAGGCCCACCATTTCCAAACAACCAGTATGGAGACGACACAGTGAGCGAAGCAGAGCGAAGGAATGAATTTCGAAGATAGATACCTAGGTAGGCGGGCAAGTAACACCACGTAGTATTCCAACAAATTGACAACCAACCGGGGACGTGGCTCGATCAACCTAGCTCAGGTCTAGAAAAAGCCCCGCGCGGGCTAGTGGTTCCGGTTTTGCGCTGGGGATTATTTGCCGCCAATCTGGCGCTGGCATTTAGCCAGCGTATCCCAAGGTCACCGCCAATCAAACAATTTACACCAGGCGAATGAATGAGAGATTAGAAGGCATCCCGTGGCATCGGGTGCAGAGACGGGACTCGGCTCTTTTTAAACTTCGAAGCCTTGGCTGAGGGGACCTATTTTTTGATACATCCTATATCGTCATTACTATATATATATAGATATATAAACGTTCCAATTTAATTTACAGCCTGCGACCCATTCTAGTGTGCCCCATTGCGAAGTAAAACGATGAGAATTCAGCTTCACCGCAACAGAGAGGTGGCAACTAAGTGGGCTCAACTAGGCCAGGAGGGCACGAAGTCGACCGCCTTTCTGTCTATTGATTAGATAAATGTAATCAGCTATAGAACATATTTAATGTTTCGACCGTGAAGTGCTTTTGAAGGTTACTAGGTCGGTGGATTGAAACCGTAAATGTACTGGATTCAGGCGATCTAGTATGATGCCAATGGGTTTCCTGGGTACCTCATATCCCCAAAGCTTGCTCCCGCCCATCCTTTAGCACGGCGTGTGTAGCTCTTTGTTGATGGTTATGGCCCGCGTAAGCGAGGAGGTGCGCCGCCCCTTGCCTCGTTTCGATCCCCGTTTCGTGTATCACGAAACGGCTGAAAAGTATCTCTCTGCGAGCTGTATAGTCTGATGACTGGCTGTGATAGGCCGCTCGATGGGTGCCAGCACCTGCTGGCTTACGATGAACCATGATAGGTCAGTATACAAGCAAACTAGCTAGGCTGATGGCATGAACTAGCGTTATTGTCTTGCCCATCATGTTTCGAGCACCTCGTTCTCCCAATCTTTCTCTCCAAACATTGGCCTACCTGAGTTCCCACTTACTTCGAGTTTTTCAAGGAACTCGGGAGGAATAGTAGGTATATATTTCCGTTCCCGCTCGCGGTTAACTCCGCCAAAGCCTGCGCCGAAAGAGACAAGCATGTCTGTAACCGAAGGGAGTGTGAAGGGTAGCATGAACGACGGATCAAGGTTGATGCCGTCAGGTAAGTCGTCGTCATCGTCTGGGTCAATACGGGGCGTGCCTTGCACGCTGCTGACGGTATCCGTGTCATTACCATTGAAGGTATTTTTCACTGGAGTTGATGGAGTGCTGCTAGGAGGCATTGGCGAAGCTGTTCTCCTTCTATCTCTCCGTATGGCCACTTCCTTTTGTATCGCATCAAGATACTTTAACGCACTTTTAGGGAGTCCCTTCTCCCCGACTTCCAATCGATAGTTCTTGGCAGCGTATATAAGCTGCTGCGGACTCAGACGCCTAAGTTGTTGTAGTGTTCCGACCAATGCCTCAAGGTCATCCGGATCGAGTGATGAGAAGCACTGTAACCATTGAAGTAGCTGGACGATGGGGGCGAGGTGCCTGCGTGCTACTTCCACAGTCGTCTCGCCCGAAGCGTGAGTCTCACCGTATTCGTAGTGCTCTGGCTTGCGGTCGTTTGCCCTCGCCCAATCCTCCAAAACAGAGACGTTCATTCGGATCTGCATCGCCTTTGTCCTTGCTAAGTACTTCCGGTTATTCATAACCCGATTAAAAAGTTCAGCACCGAGCCAATAAAGGAGCTGAGATATTATTTGGGAGGTGATGACTGAGTGAATGTCGTAGAGATCGAGAACGAATAGTGTTGACGAAAGGAGTGAGGTCACATTCCGAGGCGCCGGCTTGGCGCGCTGCTTGGGTGATGGAGGTCGAAATCGCTTCTCCAGAGGCTCCGCCTTAACCTCCTTTTTCCTCTTAAAAAGCTTCCACTCGTGTTGAAAGGTAACGTCCTCGAGGCCCGGAATTGTCTCGTGGTCTAGCATTGCTGAATCCAAGACTTTATCCATTCTCCTTTCTGCGTCTCTGACGATGAGAATGAATATCTCGTTGATCAGTTCAGAGAGCTGTGCTTGGAATTCTGTTGTTGCCTCCAACAAGCCGGCGTCTTTTCTCAAGTAGTGCAACAATAGTGTCGCATTTGACATCCAAAACGCCAATATTGTCATATCCCACTGATACTGCTCTACAACGTCGTTTATTTTGTCTTGGGCGGTGGCGAGTAGTTTGTCCAAGAGCTCGTGGCTCGCATGGTAATGGGCGTAGCGAGCACTTAGGAATATCATGTTCGCAGGCACAGGCTTTTGGGACGGCGATCGTGTCGGGCGCATATTCGTAATGATAATATCGAGTATTCTATCGAGTTCGCTCTCTTGAAACACGAACATCTGATCGTGTAAACAACGACCCCAGTCGAACTCTTGCTGTTCCTCTTCAAACTCATCCAAAGGCTTCGCTAGTTAGTTAATCAAGCAATGATTAATCATGCTGGTGAGAAGACTTGCCTCGGGCTGATCATCAAATCCCATGTTTCCAAGATCGACCTCAAGGTCCCTAGCGCTATCCATCATCATCCGACGCCGAATTTCATTTTCAGCCATCTCTTCTTCGAACCTGTCTTGGGAGAAACCTGGATTGTAGAAGTCATCTGTTACTCCAGCACTACCGATGGCATAACCGTTGTCGTGTAGATAAAAGGACATGTCACTATCAGGGGGCACAAAATCGAATGCGGTTCTACCCGACGACGTCTTCGCCTCTGGGGACGCCCCGTTATCCAGGAGTATCTTTGCAATCCCCTTGTGGCGATTCGTCATAGCCCACATCAGAGCGCTCCATTGGTTTCGGTCCTGCTTGTCTACATCCACACCAGCCTCCACAAGGGCTTGAACAACGCCTTCGTGTCCCTGTAAACCACAGTATTAGCAGTAGGCGCGTGACCATGTACGTGGCATTGCTCACAAAGCAGCTGGCGTATATCAACGGAGGCGTCCCGTCATCGTCAGGAGCATTCACATCAACAAACGCTTTCGCCTTGCCGCCGAGAATCTTAGACACCTGCGAAATATCGCCATTACTTGAGGCCATATTCAGGGCCTTCTGCAGCATCGTCCTCTTCTCTTCCTCTGATAGTTTTGCATCCTCAGCGACGGCGTCGACGTCATCGAACGTTTGGCCACCATGGTGTTGGGCTTGTGCCTGTAGCATCTCCATGAGCCTCGTATCGCTATCGGCGATCCCCTGAGTCAAGTGGCGGTCGTAATCGGGGTCCTCGAGTGTCAAATTGTTGAATTGTAAGGGCCTCGAGGGTATTGGGGTAGTTAGGAATTGCGATTGACCTGTCGGAGAGCTCGGTTAGCTGCCTGGCAGGGGCGATCTAGCGGCAGCAAGCAATGCGCACCTTGCCAGCCATCGTACATTTCAGTCTCAGGCACGAATTCTGTTGGGACGGCTTTGCGATCGTCGAGCGATTTGGGGAGATCGGCTGGTAGAGCCCGTGGCTTCTTATGCTCGTCGTCCCCAAAACCACCCCCACCATCAGGATCCCCGAAATCCATATTGTGTTGCAGGCTGCATGGGACAGGCGATTTGCTGTTTAAGGCGTTGTCGGAGTAGAAGCACCTTCAATCATGCTTCTTTGCATCTAGTCGATCGGAATGGGCTCGAGACTACTTTGCAGTTGAAGGGCGCGTGTGTTAATCGAGAGACTGTTCTTATGTTAATCAGCTACAGAGTGCTGTAAAGTTATTGGTTAATAAGTAAATATACATGACGCTCTATCTGTTCAAGTTCAGGTAGAGGCTGACGCCTTGAGGGGCCAACCCTCCCTGCTAATAGGGGGACACTCCCTGAGGTAGATACCTATAATAAGGTAAAGTGGATACACCGGCTGTGCATATTATCTGCCCAGATCTAGATATATGTAGGTACCCAGGTACACTACATTCCTGGTAATAATAGCGCCAAACATGGATTCACATAGGTAGATCCAGTTCCTTGTTTAAATTCAGTATTTGTTGGATTGTCTTAAATTGAGGGACTCTTGTTTAATCCTTCAAACTGTGACTAAAAATGTTGGCTAAATAACAGTACCTATGATGATCTTTAGACGGCTCTCTTGGCCAGTACACGGAGCCGCTTTACGCCGCCATCGGGTATGATCGTGAGTTTCACATGAGTGAACGGTTGGTCTTTGATCATGCAACCAAATGCATGCTCCTGATCCGGGCCGCATTTGCTAGGTTCCAACACCTCAGTCCACCCTTCGGCGTCAGACCCCGGCTCTCCATCGTCTTTCCACTCAATGGCATCTAGCTTCGCTGACTGGGGAAAGTTCCCTCTGAAGAAGGCCGTGTCGATGATGAAGCTCTGGATGAGGGCAGGAGCCCCAAGGCGGATAATGGCCCAATCAACATGCCCTTTGGTTCGCGACCGAGATGTTTCCCATCCATCTCCCATATCTTTACCTCGGCCGGGGAGAATCAAGTTATCCTTGGTCCCGAAGTGTTGGTCGCTACATGAAATAGCCACCGCACCATTCTGCGCTGCCCCTAGGTCGAAAATTGCTTCCTTATCTTCGGGAAAGACGGGCACAGCATGTCCAAAGAGTCGGAATCGGGCAATACCACCATCGGGATACATGTTAAGGCGCACATGAGTATACTGCTTCGTTGTAGGATGGTCCAGCTTCCATCCAAATCGTTGGGAGGGTCCGCATTCCTCAACACCCAAGATGGCTTCCCAACCACCCTTTCCTCCTCCCCACGAGAGAACTTCTTCGTCGCTTGAATTAAAGCAGCCCTCGACTGAGATGCCCGGGGCATGGTTACCCGAGAAGAATGCCGTGTCAACCTCGACGCCTTCCACAGTTCCTGAAGCGACGCCGAGGCGGATGACGACCCAGTCAAATGGTGCTGGGTTGTGTCTTCTTGTCTCCCAGCCATCGTACCAAGCACCGGTATACACCATCTTACCAGGCTGCCTGATGGGCGCCGTCGGCGTCAGTAGATTGCTAGCCTCGGCGAACCATTCGTCCGAGAAGCCTAGGACTCTTCCGCCCAAGGTACCGGAGATGAGATCTATAAAGGACCAGTCAGCCTAGGCGCAGCTACAGGGCGAATCGTACAAATCCCTCGGCCAGCTCCTTCGCCACCCCTGATTGCCATGCCGTCTAGGTTTTGTCGTTGGCTTACCAATGCAACCGGACCTGAACGTCCTATCAATGTCCTCCGAGGCGACTCTGGTGGCGCTGACAGGCGCCAGCTTATACTCAATGTCCTCCATGATTCACTCTGGCCACAAGAATCCGTAGTGTGCGTGGTGGATATGTGGGATAAGGGTAGAAGCAACACAATAGCAAAATATCTTCAACGGCACACAAAAACTCCTAAACTACCCGGTTTCATCATAGTTATTGTCCAGCACGTCGGTGGGTCATCGGAGGGCGGCTCTGGCCGATAATCGCACTCTCTGATCGCCATGTTGACTTGACACTTGACTATAGAAAAATCGGCCGTTTGAAGTTGTCTAAAGTTCAGCGGTATGATGTTCACAAATCGCTAAGATAGGCAACCTAGGAGGAAGACATACTAGATACATAGCCTCAGGGTCACCTTCGTCTACCCTACCAATACCTAGGTAGGTAGGCTACAATGATAATTGTAGGTGGCTGAAGCATACCTACGCTGTAGGTACCTCCCTAAAGTACCTTCCTGTCCTCTGCTGTGTCCCTGCAGTGTTGCTAACCCCGCATGTCCGCTTACGGGACTCCCACCTAATTGTTACTAAGAATGGTAGGTACTTAAAAGTGTACCTGGGCTGTAGCGTGTGATAAGCTATCTCGCCATGTAACCTGTGAAATACCTTTGTTTTGATTGGTAGAAGCTGAGAGCTGGGATTAGTCGAAGCTCTACTTCAAGACATTCATCATATTCGTCATCGAAGGTGAGAGAGAATACCTCTTAAAATTCCCCATCCAGCCAGCCTTTCGCTTTTCTTCGCTCTGCTCCGATCCACTTCGTCCGGAGCTTACTGCTTATCCCCTTGCCATTCATAGGAATTATTTGCCCTCGCTCTAAAATATCTCTGTCGCCTATCGTCTTTCCGTCTTCACAATGGCGTCGGCAACGGGAATACCCCAACATTCCCCGATTGATCCGGACACGGAACCATTGCTGGGACGACCCGGAGACGCATCCCAGCAGGATAACGCACCCATCATTAAAAATCTCGTTCTTGGTACGAATCTACCCTTTTAACTCTACCGCGCTCTTCTCTATCCTCTCATTTACACGCAAGCTTTGTTGTTCTTCCTGGTTTCGTAGCGCCTTGTAATTTGGACATAGTGCCATTTTCCCCACGCGTCCCTTGAACACCTGTCCACTACCATCTCACTAAGCTACCGGCTTATATTTGATTGAGTGGGTGTTGATACACTCGCTTGATTATATCTCCCGTCCTATCCCAATCCACCAGTTGTCTCCTACCAAGATGGCAAAGCTCATACAGTCTTCAGGCACCGGTGTTCTTGCTGAGGGCGCCGCCCTCTTGCTTGTTGCCTCTGTCTGGGCGTCCGTGTTTCTAAACCCTATTATTCTGTTCTCGGTACATCCACTCGCGCAATCCCTTGGAATACTCGTGCTCCTACAGTCGATCCTAGTCCTACAGCCGACACACACGGCCGCTCAGAAGCAAGTCGGACAAAAGATTCATGCAGGGTTGAACCTACTGGCATTTGCCACCTTCGTTGTCGGCGTCGTGGGTATCGAAGTTAATAAGTTCCGGTACAATGGCCCACACTTCCATTCTGCACACGGCTATCTTGGAGTCATTACATCAGTCTGGATTCTCATCCAGTACTTCGTCGGCTTCACCATGTTTGGAGTCCCTGCTCTGTACGGCGGCGAGGCGAATGCGAAGAAGATCTGGAAATACCACCGTTCCAGCGGCTATGTCCTCCTCCTGCTGATGTTGGCTACCGTTATAAGCGCTGTGGAGACCGATTACAACAAGAACGTGCTCGGTCTCAAACTCTGGGCAATGATCCTCATATCCGTCATAATGGTCGTGGGCGTATATCCCCGTATCAAGAAACAAAAGCTTGGTTTCTAGAGAGTTGTCGATGCAACTTACAAAAGGTCGATTGAGTAAAAGTGGAGTGAGGAAGAGAAATAGCGTGGGGAGCTGAGTTCTAGTAGGCAATTAACAAACAGCGTAGTATGAAAAGTCACGGCACGGGTTCTTTTCTTCTCAAGGACGAGCATGGGGATTACCACGTGCTAGGGACCAATTGGTATCATGATCGGTCATTTTTTTTATGTATAGCAGGCGTCTGGTTGTATTCAGTACCATAGGAATAAGGTTGATGAATTGAAGGATGCGCAACAAAATCAAATTTAGACGTGATAGAACATGCATTATGTAGATTTCTGCCTAGTATGATGATAAGCAGGGCTAGGTTATAATTTATTCAACGCTGTCTCTTCAATTAGATTAAACGATGCGTGCCCTGAAATATATTTCTGCTCTCAACTCTTATGACGTCGTAACAAGGAGCTTCGTTCTAGTCCCCAGGTGGGTCCACTACCGGAACATTCCTTAGCTACATCCTAGTATACCTACTTAGATTTATAGACTTCTTTGAGAAGATTTAATAACTATAGGTATCTCAACTCACTGATTTTTCAAGAAAGCATATACGACGGAAAGGGAAACTATCAGAAGTCAGCGGTTCTCCTCTACTATATAAGCTCAGATAAGCTGAAGCATTCCAGTATGCCTGACAGGTAGGGTGAGACATGGACTGCCAACCCCGCATGAGCTAACCTAGTGCGTGTATTAGCAGATGCCTAGCGCACGGCCTGGCACGGGCAGCTGCATTATTAGGGGGGGGCTGGGGCTGTCTAGGGGTTAGGCAGGCACCGGTTGTCTGACTCGCATTGAGCCGCGACGCCGCTCCAACTACGACACGTCAAACTCAATATCCAGTAATATAGACGATTGACAAGGCTGTTTATCCAGACGTATATGCTCTGTTTCTTTGTTTTCAGTCTATTTTATAGGCCGTATTATTGGTTTATGGCCACTCTGTTACATGAAGGTACCTACTCAAACGTCAAGCTCCCTCTGAGCAAATTGGTAGTAGGCAGTGCTTGATTCCGGTGCCATCCGCATTCAGTTGGTCCTGAATCTCCGTGCAAAGTACCAAAGTCAACACGACCAAAGCCGTTTAAACGAACGCTGGACGTTCGCTTCGGTCACGCTCGGTTACATCAGCACGGTCTAGTCACCGTTATTAATTAACATCATGGCTGGTCAACCGCAACCAAATCAAGCGGCGCAGGACCGGGATAATGAGAGAGCTCCTCTTCTCCGTCATACAAATAAACCCCAGGCCGATGCCACCGCTGAGTCTGGAAGAGATGGTGTTGCAGATGCCGACGACGGCGGGAACCTTGGCAATATCGTCCATGAGGTCAGATCATTGCGTCACCGTCGTTGGGTGTCACTGATCGCCAGCGTGCTACTCATCACTGCCTTCGTTGTGATATTAATACTAAGTGGAGGTACGTGTCCCGGCTCTCTGGTGATACGCCAGATTCCCTCAAGGGGAGACTCTCCGTCACGGCTTGGAATTGAAACATTTCGAACCTGTTTATCGTTCCTACCCTGTACTTTTTANTTTTGTGGCCTAGGATATAATCCTTATACTGCCAAACTCACTATCTGCTATCGCCCAATTCTACAAGAACTGAGTATAGGCGAATAGTCGTGAGACTTTTTTGTGAACGATCACACTCCATCTCATACCCGCCTTTCGCTCGACTCATTAGATTCGGCCTCGTCTGTCGTTGCTTGTATCTTCACACTCGTCATGGGCTACCAACGCATGCCATAAATGCATTCTACTAAACAAACCTACTACAGTGCTATCACGCAATCGTAAGAAATCTCCCAAAATGGACCAATCCATATGTACAACGCCGACATGCATCCACGCTGCATCCGAGATTCTCTGTAAGTCTCTTAGATGAGGCATTCGTTCTTTACTAGAAGCTCATTCTTGACCAGACAACCTCTCCCCTAATTACAAGGATCTCGATCCTTGTACTCAGTTCGATGCTCTCGTATGTGATGGCTTCCACGCGCGTTATGACATTCCCGAGGATCGCTCGTCCTATTCGACGGCTTCCATCATGTCTGACAATGGTCGCACTACTCTTCGGCATATTCTGGAATCTCCATACCCGGGGGGCTCCAAGGTGTGTAGCATCTCTTCTCTAATCATTCATTTCTCTTTCTTTCACCATTATCTCCAATTTCTATCTTTACCTTGAGGAACTGCTCATAGCACATATAACGCATTGGGGGGTATTTCGTCCGAATTGCTAACTTAACTTCAGCACTCTATATTCTCGCCCATGAATCTTGAGAAGCTCGCGGCATCGACCGACGAAGAAAATTTCCTCACGATGCAAGAATCTTACAAGGCCTGTATGGATGAGACGACATTAAAGTCTATTGGTGCTTCACCCTTGATCGAGCTTATCAACAACGTTGCCCAGTCCTTCCCAGCCACTGATAACACAGATCTTCTACAACCAGAAGATTATGCCAAGCTTAGTGACACGATTTTGCTTCTCGAACAACTCGGGGTCACCTCGTTTGAGGGACTATACACTGGTGCAGATGACAAGAATCCAGTACGTATCACTAGGCCCCCTTTAATCAATTCCTTGCGTCTCACCGTCATAGGATGTGGTGATTATTCAAGCTATGCCAGCGGGGTACAATCTGCCGTCACCCGAATATTACGGGGACAATGACACCGTAAAGCAGTACCAAACAATGCTAGAACAGGTTTTCTCTTCACTACTTCCCACCGCTGCTTCTAGGCAGTCTGCCGCCAAACTTGCGCAATCGGTAGTTGAACTTGAGAAACAAATTGCAGCTTTAACGCCACCTCCAGAGGATGCCCAGGATGTCACAGTAAGCGAAATCTTTGAGAGACCGAAGCATATGTGATGAGATGTGGCTAATGACGACAGAAATATTACAATATCGTTCCGGTTTCCGAGGTAGGGAAGATAGGCCCGGCACTGGGACTTGATAAAGTAGTGAAAGGGCTATCACCTGCAGACTATGCGCCGGATACGATGCTGCTTGCTTTTCCCGAGTTCTTAGGAAATGTTTCTCAAATCGTCTCCAAGACTCCGAAGTCAACGATACAGACTTTCTTAATTTGGAACTTAATCTCCTCTTATTCGTCCTACGTTGAGGCTCCCGAAGTTGAACCCCTTAATCGCTTCAACAACATCCTAGCAGGCCGAGTAAGCCCATGCTCATCCTAACAGAAAATCCCACATGCTTACCATCGCCAGGACCCCGAGACTAAGTCCGAACGATGGAAGACATGCTTAAGTTATGTAGACGGGACGCTCGGCTGGATCCTAAGCCGTTTCTATATTGAAGCTGCTTTTTCAGAAGCCGCCAAAAAGTATGGGGATCAGATCATCCTAGATATAAAAGATCAGTTCACCACCAGACTGGGTGAACTTGATTGGATGGACGAATCGGTCAAGAAACTAGCGGCGAACAAGGTTCATAATATTGACCAGAAAATTGGATATCCAACCAAATCTCCGGATATTATGAATCCCGACGCACTGAGAGACTACTACAAGAGCCTAACAATCACAAACTCCTTTTTTAACAACTCGCTGTCTAGTAGCAAATTCTCGGCAAATCAGACATGGTCAGCTCTAGGGAAACCTGTCGATAGGGGCGAATGGGGAATGCAAGCTGACATTGTCAACGCCTATTATAACCCCGCAGGGAATGAAATTGTAAGTGAACTAAGTTGATACTTTTACGTGGCGAAGTTGAATACTGATTTTGTCTCAAAGGTATTTCCAGCTGGTATCATGCAATTCCCCGTCTTCTCGGTAGATTTGCCCGGCTATGTATCTTATGGAGCCTTCGCGTCAGTGGCAGGGCATGAGCTTTCGCACGCTTTTGACAACTCTGGTCGACATTACGATGAGAACGGCAGTAAGTGTTTTATCATCCCATTTTGAATGCCTACCACAGATGCAGACACTAATACGAATAACCGCAGACTATACCGATTGGTGGACAAATCGCACGGTCGAGGAATTCACCAAGCGCGCCGACTGCTTCGTTGATCAATACAATAACTTCACTATAGAGGGCAACGACGGTAAGCCCCTACATGTCAACGGCAGATTGACGCTAGGTGAGAACATCGCAGACGCGGGCGGCGTCTCGGCAGCCTTTGCATCTTGGAAGAAGCGCCAGGTAGCTACCCCGGACAAGAGCCTGCCAGGACTTGATTACTTCACTCATGACCAGCTCTTCTTCGTCTTCTACGCCAATTGGTGGTGTGGCAAGATTCGAAAGGAGCAAGCCGTCAACTATATATACACCGACCCGCACTCGCCTGCTTTCGCGCGCATCTTGGGCACGACTGCAAATTCGAGACCATTTAGGGAAAGCTTCAATTGTCCTGCGAAGGAACCGACGTGTGAACTTTGGTAAGAAGATGTTTGTATGGGTTATGTGTTTCCAGGATAAAATACCATGTCATCTTTGTATTATTAGTGGGATTGCCATTTGTTTTGTTTTTGTTTTTCCCTTCTCCGCCGTTCCTTTCCTCAGGGTATATCTCCAGCATGTCACGTAACTCTCGAGCTTCTCTCACGTCTGTAATCTATAGTGTAGGTACAAAATACAATCCCGTGTACAGAGGGCTTCTTATGAGAATTATTAAACTCACATTACACCTCGGTAGTTTCCTCGCTACACACATTAACGCGCTCTCCGTATAGTAGCGGTAGGCCGGATCTTGACCGAGCCTAAGCCGGGTACTTCTGAATACGAGGCAGGTAATTTTATGCTGAGCCTCATCGATGTCCTCTCCAACATCGGGGTTAATGACCCAATTCGCCCATCGATTCCGTGGCTTCCGACTAGACCACAGGGGGTGGTAGGTTATTGTAATGTGTATATGAAATGAAGGGGGATCGCAATGAGACTATAATACTAAGTATGCCCAGTGAAATGTATGCTTTACGCGGCAAGGAAAGATCCGTCAGCTTGGTAGCGAGGGTATGAAAGGAGCGTTGGGCAACAAGTTACGGGCTTGGGAAATATAACCCTGGTAGATTGATGCCCAACGTACAAATCTAATTACGGAGTGGGTAAGCTAACGAGGGTAGAATGAGATATTGTGAAAGCGGTCTGTGTACATGATAATAGCCAATTTACGTAGGCTTGTATCATCAACAATCACTCGAGGTCAAACATCAAGGTGAATTCTTTTCTACAGAAGAATTAACTTCAGGTGTAAATACTGTGCACCCGATTCTTCAAACACATCAGATACCCTACTTGTCCGATTTTGGCTAGAAATTTGTCAATTCTGAGGCGATGAAGTCGATGGCTTTCTCATCATGTGTCCGCATAACACGCCTTTTCTAGGCTTCCCTCATTATGATTCCCGTCCTCCTAAACACGCCGTATCCGAAAATTCGCAATTTTTTATCTACAAAGGTATCTCTCCAGTTTATCAACCTCTGAACCGCGGGTTTGTGACATTACATCGGAGATACACGCAAGCTACGTTAATTCACGATTGGTGCCTCTTTGTCTATCGTGCTTCCCATCTGCCCGGTACGCAATGTAGCTCCTCAGCTGCCATTATGCTATTTTGGTTGTCCTGTCCCAGTTAACATCAATCTGGAGCTGGCCTTTCGTTCCAGTCCGGAGCGCCCCGATCTCGGTGTCCCAAATCAGATGCGCCGTCCGGCTGTAACGACACGTATAATAGCTATAGGCGGTCAAGGTTCCCACCCTGACAGCGTTCTCCCTTTGCAGTAGTGTTTCGATAGTGTCGCAACTCTGCTTCGTGGCACTGACTCTTTCTCAGCTCTTGGACTAGTGTCGAAGTCCATATATACTGGGTAAGTACGCCTTGAGTATCTGTTAGCTCAAGAGAACATCTAACTACTACTGATCCTAGCTAGTCCTATTTACACGTGCTTTCTTAGTTTGACATGATCGCAGATAACGAAGGTTGTGATCAGGGATCGTGAAAGGGGTCGACAGTAGACCGGTCAACCCTTGCCCGCATGCCAGCTACCGAACTAAACATCGAGCACGTACCCCCCGAAAACGTATGCTTTTGAACGATGGATTTTAACCCTAGCCGAAGAACACGTTTCCCCTGGTATAGGCTGGTACGAAGCTGCCCTCGAATCCGCTCGCCAAACTCGCCGGGTAATCAAGGTCCAATATTCCACAAAGCGCACGGTAGAATTCCAATAAGGAAGCTCAAGATGCATCCCGCGCGAAGAAGCATTCACAGGGCACACAACTATACTTAATATATTATCATTTATCGAATACGGTCAGCTGCGAACCAACAGCATTGTGGACCCGGGGGCCGTGCATGATGCTGCTAGACCCTGCGCGTTGCATTGCCAGCTGGTATACCGATATCCTTAGCATCAAGGGTTTTGTTGACGCCATCGCTCTCCCGATAGACCAAGATAGCGTCGTAACGAGGGTCTGGAGGGATATTCTCCTTGTTGTTAATCGTCTCGCCTAGGATTAAGGGTCCTCGTGAGCCGTTAACCCCTCACAGCCAAGATAGGGAGTCATAGCTTAGAGATTTGTGACCTGCCTTCCTGAGAACTATCATACCGCTTCCAGTTGCCTTGCATTTTCGACATAGCTATACATTTGATCAAGGCCTCGGGAGTGTGACCGAAAGCCTTCATGTGACAAACGGCATGCGTATGTTCAGCAGGAATTGGGAAATCCGCTCCTGAGTTCCCACCCGTTCTACATGATCAGTCGTTAACCTCAGAATGAGGAGGTAAGAGCCATAAAGATATACTCCATCATTCGACAGTGCCTAAGTAAACATATTGTAAATCCCGGGCAAGTATTCTTATTACGTATACCACTCCAGGCCTCCCACATCCCAAACAAGTATAATTTCCTAAATTGTTCTCCCCAGCCCCTAACTTCCGCACTTGTCAATTATAGCCCTTAGTATTAGATATTTGATTCACCTCAACTATTAAGCTTTGTGTTACGAAACACTCTGCAGCAATGAGTAGAACGGGACACTTCAACCTGCCATTATAAAGATGGCTGAGCTTTATAATGTTATAGGGTACCTGGGTAACGATAGTCTCCCTACGTCTGCACTTGCATTATATCTACTTAGCCAGTTGGCTCTATTCGGTTACTGGTCTCCCTATCATTTTCCTGGCGTAGGAACAGACCCATATATAGACTCATATAATAGACAGTCTTTCGTCTAAGCCGTTTTACTACGTCCCGCATTTTCGGTCGGCAATGAAGAGTGTAGTGGGTGTAGTAAGTAAGACATATTAGGGCTTCGTAGAAGACTTTGTCTCTTCGATATTCATTACTTATAAATCTTAGCGATCGAATTATTTATTCAATATCTCGCACTACTGTGGACATACATCACATACCACGCCATTATTTTACCACGTAGACCTATTCGAAACTTTTTAGTATCAAAACCCCAGGTATGAAACGCAGCACCTTCAAGATTACTCCCAATGGGTGCGCACTTGTCACAAATACATTATAGCATCGGGGATAGAAGCAGCGCAACCACAATTTTTCTGGGTAGAGAACTCGTCACGATAGCACAATACACGACAGTACAACAGAACCATTCTCATGCCTATATATTGTCCACTCACAATACTACGTCAAATACTTTTGAATGTTGAACCTAAAAGTTGACTGGCGTGTTTTTTAGTCTGAATGGGAAGAGCTCCCCTGATATCTTCCAGGGGTCACCCAAGTCGTTGTTAATATTGCCAAGTATTTATTATAGAGCTCTAAAACACGGGAGCTAACGTGTATAAAAATAGAGGCCCTTGCTCATATATAACAGTAGCGTGTAAAATTTTATACCTACTACTAAACGTACAATCCCTTGATATTTGGCTTGTGGTCATAGGCCATACATTAAAAAAGTCAATGGACTTGCAATCTATTGGAAGGCGAGGCTAATAACAGATTGGCCAATTGGATTAGGCTGTATAAACAAGCCGTTTGTTGTACATGACCAGGTGAACTTAACCAGCAAACACAAAAACCCTCATAAACAGTTGATCCTGTTTCAAAATATGATGAAGGGCCTTGCCTACCTTCAAAATGGTAGAATGATTATATTCGAAAAATCAGATTTCAGAACAAGTATCTAGAGGAGCTCAACTGGACTTACACGAACTTACACACACGCAAGACTTATAGCGCCTAATACTGCACAACTATGTGATCAACTTAGGATTGCATGCCTATAAGGATTGGAATTAGCCCCCACGTATGTATAGAGTGCTGTCTTTGCATAGGATACAATACAGCCAGATATAGTAGATACGTAGAGGGCTCTTAAGGCCGGGGAGCTGTCTCTGCATGCATTTTCTATAGGAAGCGGTTCCACGTCACGGGAATATTACTTCTTATTACGGCAAACACAGTACTTTGTAAACTGTACATAATAATTGTCTGAATACCTAATGGCTAATCTCAGGGCACCAGTGAGCTCTTGATTATGAGCAAATGTCAGCCTCATAGCCATCAAAGTGAAGCACGATTCCTGGGCTGACCAGGTATCTAGGTATGCTGAATGAGTGGATTCCTGATCCATTGGCGCCACACCCAGATTGCAGGTTCCCTGTGAAAGAGGGAGTGGTAAGCAATTGGACAGACAGTGCTCACAGATTTCCATGAGGTAAACACCAAATTAGGGGGAGCCATAAATATCCATACCTATTAGGTATCACGTTCCTATTGGTGCAATACTTCTGCAGGTAATAGCATTCTTGTATACTAAAATTAACGAGTGAGTTCAAATATGGCTGATAGGTAATCCCATGAACACCAGTTCAAATGTAAGCTGGGCAACTGAAAAGAGATGGGAGAATCCCTAGAAGGTTGTGCAGTGCAGCAAGACATGCGGGTACCTGCCTAGGTAATTAACGTTACGGTATACATACCCAGAGCTTGCTTAGGCATATGCATGTAAGTATGTATAACAGAGTTCCCACTCTCACATAAGTATATCTGACAAGGATGCCCCTCCCACCTTGAACACCAAGGCAATTCTTGCCATTTTACACAGTACTTATTGCATATATAACGAAACCGGTTTATTGTAGAGTAGAAATAGGTGTATGTTTAGCATGCATTAGATTCTTAGGATGTGAGCTATTAGACCAGGTAGGGAGCGATCCCAAACAAGTATCTAGATAGCCGTTAAAAAAATCAGTGGGAGGGGAGATCTTCGTAGTACGCAGGTGCTTAGGAAAGATGGGCTAGTTAGCGAAAAGCTGGCCTTAATTGGCCTTGTCATGTAGCATATATTGGCATGCAAGCTACCTAGTAGGTAGCATGAAAAATGCGAAGTTGCAACACTACATAGGTAGGTAGGTACTTACTGGGAGGTGGCAGCTGGGTAAGCACTTGGAGCTTACACGTACTGACTTCCATGTACATACACAGAAGCGTCAGTTTATGTTACTTGCAACACCGAGCTTAATTGAGATGGCGTCGAGCCTGCACAGAATTAAGCTCAGACCTGCTTGTGTCCGGTTGATACCTACCGAGATTGATCTTTTGATCTATTGATCCAGTAGTAGTAACGCGGGTACCTGAAGAACATTGGTTGGTAGGTAAGTTCTCCAACCGGGTAACACCATTACATCATACGGAGTACCTAAGCATGATGTACGTAGTATGATGTAACTCCCTAGAGCATTTTTGCTACAGTTGGTCCTGTTGCTATTTGCACATCTTTTGTCAACACCAGAAGATATTGTAAGTCTGTACAGACTAATGCTAGACGGCTATGAGAAGACAATTCAGGGCAATTAGTTCAAGTAAGCTAATGATGCAGAAGGATTAGATACTCTAGGTACCTACTAAGAGGCCGAATTTTGGCGACAGATTTGTTAATGCATTTGCTTCGTGGGGCAAGAGCTAGCTAGCCAAGCTACATATAACCCGCCTATATAGTGCTAAGAAACATTACCGTACTGTCTGACGTAGCAGGAAGGTCCAGCAGCGGGTCGAACAAGCCTTGCCTGAACGAGGTCATCCACACTGCTCCATGTCCAATATCCATCCTCCTACTTGCCTACTTGGTATTTCGTACCAAAATCCACGCAGAGACGCATCACACCACACGTCTCCAATACCACCTGCACTACCCGCCGCCTCTTCGACCACCATCAGCCTTAGCACCATCACTATCAATACCACCACCACCACTACCCACCGTCACCACTATCACTGCTGCCACCGCTGCCGCTACAGTTACCAGCATCATCGGCTTGTCAAGTCCAACCGCCGTACCGGATACTGTTGCCGAGCGCTACAACCGCTGCCCATACTCAATCGCCCCGAGTCTTTCTCCGGTAGCGCCACGTGCACCACTGTTCTGTCCTGCACCGTTCCATTCTGTCCTGCCCGTCAGGAGACTCCCGCTCTGTCCAGCGAATGCCGAAGACACGAGACCGTAGTCAGCACCGTCCTCGGCTTACCTTCTCGGGGCCTTTCTGATGAGGCATGCCAATCATTAATCCTCCCACGGCCCCGAGCAAACAATGCGACTACTGTCCTTCTCACTGCTATCATGAACCTGCTTCCACAATACTGTCTTTACTTGGGCCTGACATCTCGCACCGGCACACTGGGTCCTCACCTATAGGCACTGTGCTCCCCCGAGAAACCGTATTCGCTGACACAGCTATTGATTACGGTTTGCAACTACGTGGTGGTGGGCTTGAGTCTAATGACATTGAGCCGCCCTCTCCCATCGATAGAAAAGTGTCAGCAGCCAGGGATGCCGGGCAGTACGACGTCTCAACAGCAGGCATGCGGTCGGAGCGAAAGGGTAAGGAGGTTAGCATCTCGAACGAGTCGCCCGAGATCATAGCAACACAGCAGTCTATTAGGGATTATCGTGCCAAACTTGCCCAAGATATGGAGGAAAAGGCGCACGGCTCGCCAGCGGGGAATTTGGAGGATGGGCGCATGTTTCCAAATCGAGAGGATTTGTCTTACTCCCCAAATTCGGGCCCTGATCTGCCTACCACGTCCACGGAATCAAACAAGACTATCCGCGAAGCTATAACACCCGGGGTTGTAGCAGGAACACCATCATACCCGTTTCCTCGTATGAACACACCGGGTTTCCGGCCCTCACACCTCCAAAAATCCATGTCTCTTTCTGGGGGACAGGCTCTTCATGACCAGCTTACATCAGATCCATCTACCCCTGCTTCCGCAATGACCTTTCTTCCTGCCGGGTGTGCGCCAGTCCCTGAGAATCCTCAATACCCAAGCCCAAACCTCTATAATCTTTCATTGATGCTCTCAGCTGAACCCGGCTTGAATAGTTGGTGGGATACCGTTGTCCAAATTATGACGGAGTGCTACAGGGCCGAGAGGATTACATTATCAGTGCCTGCCGATGCGACAGATGTCGACAACATACCTTGGGGCCAGAAAGCTACGTATAATCAAACGGAACTTGACTTCAGTATGGAGTGCACGGCAGGGAGTGGCAGCTTGGTTGATGACAAGATCAGCATGCCATCTACGGCGGAGCGTGCTCAGAGTCGCGAATCTCCTATTCGTCCAAGTATACAAACCCGCCACTCTTTTACTGCGTATGAGGAAAACAAGGAATCGCGTAGAGTACAGCTCGGTGAAACAGCGGCTTCATCAGCTCACCGTCGACCTGGCCTCTCTTCTAGGAGCAAGAGCCATTATGTAGGTGCTGAACGCAGTGCTATAAATTCCCCGGAGACAGCTTTAAACAAGGAAGCATTACAAGAACACGATGCTGTTGAGGAACAACGGCCCTTCCAACGGCCCTTGCCTAGCTGGGAAGCAACGATGGGAATGGAATCCGAAAGGGTATTGAAGGGTCGAGTGCTACCAGTTTTACAGGCTCTTGACCTTGAAGCGGACCCTCTCATCGACCATAACGGTATTACAAAAGTCATAAACCAGGGCAAGGTCATTGCCTTGACACGTACTTATCCTTACCTCAACCTTGAAACCGATGAACAGCGGTCGNAAAACCAAAAGCTGGAAGCCTAGCAAGAGCTCTACGAAGCAAATAAGGTCTGAGTCTTCGACGAACCTGTCATCGTTACTTGCCAATGCTGGTGCGCCTCTAGCGAAGAGCCAAGGTAAGAAGTCTGTCATTCCCGATATCATCGACGAAGGGCCACCCCGGCCTCCCACACCAAGGTACGAAGAATTCGAACAGCCGCCCCCTTCGCCTTGGGTGCAATCCCCCTGCCCCGTCGCCGGCCGTCCGACCGGACCCCTCAGAAAATCCTTTCTTTACCGACGCTGCGCTTGATGAGGGTTCCTTCAACCCCGGCCCCAGCCCGCATGACTACACATCCGTTCAACCTCCCGAGACTATCGGCATTGATAATTCTTGGACGGTGCTCCATATCCCGTTAAATCACATCTTGCTTTCGAGATCCCCCCAAAGATTCAAATTGGATCCGTCTGTGCTTGAACAACGGACTAATCTACGGGCAAAGCATGGCGCCACCTCGTCACCTTGGTCTACGCCGGAAGACCCCCCCCGGAAGGATCAACAGCCGCCTATTGCAATACTATCAATACTTAGCCCCGTCATTCCGTATCCCTCAAATTTGCGATACTCTCTTGAGCACTTGGCTCCTCATCTAGCAACGTCCTTCTCACTATGTCGCTATTATTCAAATCTTGAGACTGAAGTCATGGGGCTGTCTCGAAAGCGGCCATCAAATACTGGTTTTGGCGCCATTGGCCCAGATGGTAGGCCAGTGGCGGCCCTGAGCACGCTAGGTCATCTCGGATTCTCCTCAACCGAGGAAATCTCTCAACGGTCGATCACTGGGAGCCTCACTAGCCCAAGTGATTATTCAACACAGTCTAGGAGCATCGCTGGGTCCCCTGCGGGCACGCCGTTCTTGGAAACTGGATTTGGACTGGTAGTTGACCGTCGCACGACGGGGACTAGTCCTGGCCCAGCTGGAGGTGATAGTTACTTTAATCCAAAGCCGAAAGGGGGTGCATATGCCGAGACACCGCCGATCATCTCGAGTCATCGCTCACCTCGCAATCCAAAAGAAGTCGCTTCTAACAGACAGCGCCAGCGCTCAGCAAGCCTCCGTAAACAACCTCAAGACCCCGTTTCGACACAAGAAGCGGAGACTTCGGAAGCCGTTGTTGGCTACAATGCTTCCACGGAAGATGAGGTATTACTGCCTGCGACTAAGCAGCGACATGCATCTAAGGACCCTGATTTATCAGGAAGAAAGGAAGAGCCTCGCGTAATGCAAGACGTTAGTGACCACCCAAAACGTGTAACAAGCTTAGGTAGCGCTACACAGAGCGGCCACAAACACACCAGGTTACATTCGTATGGCGGCGACTTTGCCACTACTTTCCAGTCTTTGCCGCCAAGTACTCCGTTGCTTACGAAGCCGACGACATCCACACAAGCTCGATCGGGGCCAACATCCGCGACACAATTCAGTATGAACCCACCTACCGATCGGTTGAAAGGTCTTATGCTCGATTTAGTGCCTGCGCAAGTATTTGTTGCGTGGCCTGTGAGTGGAGAGATTGTGTGGGTAAATTCTAGATACTTAACATACAGAGGCCAGACCCTTGCGGACTTGGTTGCCAATCCGTGGGCTAGTTTTCATGAAGAAGATCGCGAGGATTATATACGTACCTGGAGTCATTCATTGCGAACAGGAGAGCAATTTGTTCACACAGTCAGACTCCGCCGTTTCGATGGTGCATACCGTTGGCACCAAGCTCGTGCCGTTGCGTCTCGCGATAAACGGGGGGTCATTGTTCAGTTCATTGGCTCTTACATGGATATACATGACCAAAAGGTCGCTGAGTTAAGGGCTCTTCGTCAGGCGGAGGTTGAAGCATCAGAGGCGAAGCATCGCCTTTTAGCTAATCTTATCCCCCAAATCATTTTCACCGCCACCCAAAACGATGGCATTACTTTTGCGAACGAGAGATGGCTGGCTTACACGGGTCAGAGTGAAGATGGCGCTCTAAGAGATGGATTTATGGACTTTGTTCATCCTGAAGACCTGGCGAGATGTCGTCTGCCAATTAGCCGTAGCTCGACGAGTATGACGGAGAAGAATCTTCCCGATCTATCCTCCTCTGCGAATATACAAGACACAGCTCCTCCGGTTACTCTTGAGAATTCATCTTCCCAGGCCTCTTCAAAACCTTCTTTAGCAACCCCACAGGGTAAATCAACAGCCGGCAGTCAAGCTTCTAATCTTCATAATGCGGATCTCAGTGAATTAGCTAAAAAGGGCATAATTAAAGTCACGAAGGATGGCGATGGCCGTGTTTCATATACAACTGAACTACGTCTAAAGTCGAAAACGGGCGAATATCGATGGCATTTGATTCGTTGCGTTGAGATTGATGATGTTGATTTTGGCAGTGGACCAAGCTCCTACTTCGGCTCAGCAACTGATATCAATGATCACAAGTTGCTAGAGGCAAAACTAAAAGAGGCTATGGAGTCGAAAGGCCGATTCTTGAGCAACATGTCTCATGAAATTCGAACACCCTTAATAGGCATATCAGGCATGGTAAACCTTTTACAAGACACGACACTCAGCGAGGAGCAGAGAGATTGCACGAATACAATCCAGACGAGCTCTAACAGTCTCTTATTGATTATTAATGATATCCTTGATCTGTCCAAGGTCGATGCTGGTATGATGAAACTCAAATTTGACTGGTTCCATACGAGAGCCCTCGTTGAAGACGTCAACGAGTTGGTCTCCACGATGGCCATCTCGAAGCGACTTGAGCTCAATTATATAGTGGAGGAGAATGTCCCTCCCTGGGTTAAGGGCGACAAATTTCGCATCCGTCAGGTTCTCCTCAATGTTATTGGCAATGCTATCAAATTCACCGAAGAAGGTGAGGTTTTCAGTCGTTGCCGCGTCTATACCGACTACGATGATGAGATAGGAGAGAACCAAATCATGTTAGAATACTCCGTTATCGACACTGGTCGAGGTTTCACTAAGGAGGAAGCTAGTCTGATTTTCAAGCCTTTCAGTCAAATCGACGGTAGTAGCACCCGCCAACACGGAGGCAGTGGACTTGGCCTTGTAATCTCTAGGCAGCTAGTGGAGCTCCATGGTGGTCGAATGGAAGGGAGTGCGGTACCGAAGAAAGGATCTACCTTTACCTTTACGGCCAGGTTCGGTTTACCGTCTGCAACCGATCATCCTGACATGACTGGCACCCCACCGATGACGGCGACAGCGCAATCACTGGGAGAAGACAAGGCTATGCACACTATTCGACCTCTCATGTCCAAGTCATTGGAGAAAGCACCAGCTGCTAGTCCTAGCCCGGATGCCGAACCTCCATCTCCTGCATCCCCTGCGTTTACATCATCTGCTAGCTCTGACCCTTCGATGCGATCTGGACGTACTCAAAATACTACATCATCATCAGTATCCTCTCTAATTGTTGGCATTTCGCCGTTCAGCGAAGCAGCGAAGGCTAGCGGGCAGGATTTGTCACAGATGAGGTTCGACATGCCGACCGGAAGGTTATCGCTTCAAATGGTCGCTACCCCAGACATTACTAACACTACGACTAGTCTGGGGAGTTCTCGATTGCTGATGTACTCAATCTTGATCATCTGTCCCCCAAGATATAGCAGAGAAGCTATCACGAAACATATTGAAATGACATTGCCTAAGCTGGTACCCCACCAGATAACAGCTTTATCGAGCGTTTCGGAGGCTCAAGATCTGATTAGTGGAGATGAATCGGTCACATTCACCCATGTTGTTGTCAATCTCGGCTCCGCAGAAGAGACGCTGAATGTCACACACCAAATCGTAACTTCTTCAGGAGGCAAGACGATTGTAGTGATCATGTCTGATTCCCTACAGAGGCAAGCTATACTCGACCTTGATTCCGCTTCTAGTCACCCACGATTTCTCGCGGATAAGCAAATAATATTTGTACATAAGCCTGTGAAGCCATCACGATTTGCTGTCATTTTTGATCCGGCGAGAGAGCGTGATGTGAGCATGGATCTCAGTCGCTCACGCGCAGCACAAATGCTCGAGTCACAGAAGCAGAGTTATCTGGATGTAGAAAAGCGAATAGGCGACAAGGGTGTGAAGGTCTTATTGGTTGAAGACAATCCGGTCAACCAGAAAGTCCTCTCACGATACTTGAAAAAGGTAGGGATCGAGGCAGAGATTGCCGCAGATGGTATGGAGGCAACGGAGAGAGTGTTTGCGCAGTCGCCAAAATATTACTCTCTCATACTAGTAAGTCGCATGTGCAAAATTGTGGCAATAGGGTATCATTATGCTAATCAAGGCTTAGTGTGATCTACACATGCCTCGCAAGGATGGGTATCAAACTTGCCGAGAAGTTCGACGGTGGGAACAAGAGAACAATTACGACCCCATGCCGATCATTGCACTCTCAGCCAACGTAATGGCCGATGTACAGGCGAAATGTATATCCGCAGGGTTTAATGACTTCGTCACAAAACCCGTGGACTTCGTTAATCTTAGCACGGCGATGTCCAAATATTTCTGACATGGCACTCATGTAGCCGTTAACCGAGTACGATTGTGGCTTAGGTGGTGGTATTGCATCGTTGGCGGCGTTTTCGGGCGAAGAAAAGATGGGTTTCTACGCCGCTTACAAGCAGCTAGAGGAGTCTTAGGGCTAGTGATGGACATTGGTATTGTTTCTTTACATTGTTTCGAGCATTGCATGTAAAACGGCATAGCAAGGGGTAGCTTTGGTGTATAGCGGTCGTGACGCTATTCCCCCAAAGCAGCTGCGAGACTGGCGCCGAACCTTAGTCCGTAGCCTATTATTGTCGTATCCCGATTTCGTGGCATACGAGCAGGTGAATAAGCGAGTAATGGGAGCAGCGGACAATTCTGCTTTATACACGGTAAATACGTCTTTGGCGAGCTGGTTTGTTAGATGGTGGGTCTGAAAGTGCAATGTAAGGATAGCATTTGTTTTTCAACGACACAGGTATATCTGTCATTATGCGACGCGTTGGCTTCAGATGGTCATTTGCATTTCTAGTTGAGATGATGTCACTCTGTATTAATAGCGAGTTAGTCAACACACAAAAAGCTGTGAGCAACAGACCCGTGACAACCGAGAACATGCGGCGGCGACAGTGTGGTGAGATTCTGGTCGGCACTCTTGTCCGGTGGGATCATACTGATGATAGCCGAGATAGCCTCTACTTTAGAATGACAGCAGTCCATGGACGAGGTACGTGGTGCGATGCGTGGCAGCAGGTTAGTAGAAATAGATATCGATACTGCCAGTTGGCCTCAATACGGGGTACCATTGAGACAGGGGTTGAGAGGTTGGGAGTGGGTTCCGGACTAGCCGTTACGCCAAATAGGTAACCAGCGCAAATAACCACGGACAGTGTGTGTTGTGTAGTATCGATCGACTCGAAAATGGACAAAACAGGTAAGCAGTCAGTTATCGCGATAATAATTGTCAGCTCGCCAACCTGAGGGCGAGCGACCCGTATCCGGGACAACGTGCCTAATGAAAAACTACTGCTGGGTGC
This sequence comes from Lasiodiplodia mahajangana, assembly GCA_029590625.1. Lineage (NCBI taxonomy): Eukaryota > Fungi > Ascomycota > Dothideomycetes > Botryosphaeriales > Botryosphaeriaceae > Lasiodiplodia > Lasiodiplodia mahajangana. The sequence goes on from JAPUUL010000096.1 coordinate 27,824, forward strand.
CTGAAAGCTGGAGAGGCAGCCGATTAAGCCAGCTCGTCAATAATGTAGCATCGGCTTCCGACGTTGGCGATGAACAGTAACAACTTCAATAGAGACGGACAGCTAGCTATTCTACAAACAGGCCAGATATGGCCAATGGAGTTTTCACACCGCGACTCGACTGCGGAAGCTTAGTCTAGTATCAGTATCCCACTAAATCTGGGCAATCCTGTGATCCATTAGAAAAAGTTTTTCCCGGGGTGTGATGATGGGACACTTACCCCTGTTTGCTGGCCTCACTTTTTTCCACTGTGAATTTCGTGAGCTTCCCGATGAAGCCAACAGGTGAGAAAAGAAAATAGGACTGAGGATTCGTAGGAATAGGCTAATGTATGACTGTATCTATCCCACGTGCCAATGGACGCCCTATGATCCTAAATTTAAATAGAGTATGTCTGAGAAACGCCTTACATACCTATCTACGCGTACGTAGGATTTATATATTTATACACACTTTTCTACAACCCTAAAAATTGAGGCTCTCAGCCTACACTACTTCGGGTTGGACCAGACTCTGCACTGTTCACTAGCTCCAGGAGGAGCGTTGACCGGATTGTCGAGCCCGGTGGACCGGTAGACCGGGAGACGGGCTAGGCTGAAGCAAGGGCTAAAATGGTGTAGCAGCCTATGATATCCATCATATCCCGGAATTGGATGAATTCGGTTTAGGTAATCAGCTCGGCGATTGCTTTGATTTGCAATGGAAGCCTTCTCGAAGCTTTCCTAATCCGTGTCCGTAGATTACCTACATAGATCACGCACTTTCACATACGTACACACTTACATACCTACATACCTACAGAGTGAGAGTAGGTACTGTGCGGTGACTAGCCAATAACATTGGATCTCACCGCTCATCCCGTTATTAATCCCCATACATGATATCGATCATGGGATGTGACTGACAAGGGCTTATATAATAGGGCTTGGAACAGTATTTCGTAATCAGCTAGTAATAGTCTAGGGGTCTAGCGTCTATGTCCTCTTCCTCGCTCTCAGTCAGGAATATTCAGACCTAGTTAGAGATACAGGATATGGCCCCCTTATCCCTAGGGATAATAATCATGAGATAGGTAGCTGAATATCCCATGACGTAGTATTTCTCCAGTAGACTCCTTACAACTAAGAAGGTCTCAGTTGGTCCTGGAGGGTGTCTCGGTCTAGCCGTGTGACATGGGATTTGGTCCCCGCGGCTGGGAAATGGTCTTTTTTTTCGTTCATGATCATCATGATCAATCGCCGTTTCTCAGACCGGCACTCACCTTCACCTCCATAAGACACCACCTAGGTAGATCCGATTTCGGGTTGTATCCATGCACTACACCGTAGATAGGTGGTCTATACGCGCAGGTGCAGATTACATAGCAATCACACCGCCACAATACGTAAAGTGGCTCGATGACCCCAGAATGTCTTGGGCCCTGTCATTTCGTTCAGTGTCTTAGATACCTATCATATGCACAAAGCTAAGACATGCATCGGACGCGGGGTGCTTTTCCTATTATGTAGTTATAGATGCGGGAGGGAGTCACGTTTTAACTGTGGTATTACTACGTGTACGCTATTATGCCCGTGCCTCCCGTTCTAATAGGCTACACGGCATAGCGAAGGCGGCAAATGTGTCGAATCACGGGCTAAGTTATACACTATGACATGGGATTACTATAGCGGTCAAAGCAGGTTTTAAACATATCACACCCGAGACGGCCTGATTGAAGCTTGGCGTTGGTCTAGTGAAGAATGGGGGTACGTGCGCTTGATCACTACCACTTCCCCGAACGGGCGAGCCAGCAACGCGGAAATCGCAGAAAACAAGCAACGCCGAATGAGCGAGGCAAGATAGACGGCGATGTCTTACGAGTCGCTAGGCGAATGGTGGCCCTGGTGGCTTGTTCGGGCGTGGTGGTTACCGAGCGT